>KN486969.1:0-32818 GCA_000787095.1 Periophthalmodon schlosseri | reverse complement strand
GACATTTTAAGATCAAAATGACGAGCCTGGCAGCAGCAGTTACAGAGAGAGGGGCCACAGTTTTTCAATAGAAAAGTCAATGGAGCCGGAAGCGTGCCTATGATCACTTCCTATTTGGAACGCAGCGGCTAGCAGGTTAGCTATGTCCATTTATATATGCAGTCTATGATCCTAACTGGGGATGGTCCAACCCCCTTTTTATGTGTAAGCCGCCATGTTTGTTTTGACACAAATGCACCACGCGTCTCTCTGATCGGTTAATCCGCCTGTCAGTCACGCCTCCTCAAATCGGGGAGATGGCTCCAGACCCACTCGTCTCTGTAAAGTTTTGTTAAAGTGCATGGTTCTCACTGGACAGGTGTTTCTTCTCAGACATTATGTGTTACTGGAACTCAAACATTTACCCAGACTCCAACACTCCATCTCCATTTGAATTACGTCCTAAACACATTTCGTCTCACACCAAACCGCTCACATTGTGGTTTTGTATTTCGTAACATGACACGTGAATCCCCGGCGGCCCTCGCGAATCTGACAACCCAGGTGCGACACTAATATCCTCGGCGTTCCCAAACATTCCCTTTAAAAGTAACTACCACACGGGGAGTCGTAAATTATGAAGCCAAGATGTCTACCTTCCAATAAGAACATTCCCAAAGCAATAAACCCTGACATTGGCGCTTGAAAAATGCCTGCCCTTTCTCATTGTCAAGTGTTACAAATTGACGAAATGAGTTCATCGATGTTCTGTGGTCATTATCCCTGCAGTGGTACTTTGTTTTAACAGACACAGCGAGCGAACTGGGGACAGAGCAGATTAGGAGAGGCCCGAGCTAACGTTTATCAAACAAAATCTAATATCGTCCATAAGAGAAGGAATCTGGAAATCAATACTTCATTACGAAATTGTTAGCGGTATACGGAGAACGATCGTAAGCCGGGGTGAGGGAGGGGAGAGAGGTGTCGCTTCAACCGGGGGCACAGGAAGTTCAATGTCATCCCGGGAAGTGATAAGTAAAGATACTGATGGGAAGAAACGTTTGGGTAATGGGGGGAGGGAGGAGAGGAGAGGCGAGGGGGAAGAGGAGGAGAGGGAGAGACAATAGACAGTGGTTGTTGGAGTATTGATTGGTCTGGATAAAGATGGAAGGGTTCAAAGCTTCACAGAGAGGACACAGAGAGGACTTAATAGTACAGTGTGAATCTACGGGCTTGGCTTGTCACCATTTTCTTTTCTTTTTTTTGCTAAGTCTACTGTACAGTAATGATCTTTTTACATTATACTGGTGTTTTTCAGATTGTGATGATGTCATACTCCCAGTTGAGGGGCAAGAGACAGTTTACCCTATTAATTACATTGTACTTTGCCATGAAATATCCAAATGGTAAAAGCACAAATTGAACCTGATCATTTCTATTAATGACGTACCCGCCCCCCATCTGTATTAAATAGTATTGTAACCCAGCAATATCAACATGGTAACACAATGGTATAAGTATTGTAACCCAGCAATATCAACATGGCAACACAATGGTATAAGACAAATGGTTTTTTTTTTTTGGTTCAGTCCCAATGTCGACATAAATGTTTTTTTGGGGGTTTTTTTATACGTGTTCAGTCCCAATGTCGATTTGGTTTGGTCCAGTACTAGTCCCGGTCTAGCAGTTTAGTCCCAGTCTAATCCAGATTTAGTTTCATGTTTTAGTCCAAGTTTTGACACCGTAAAACATGAGGGTTTGGTTGACCCATAGGGGCATTTTGCATATAACAGGCTCAGCATTTGATCAATGCATTTTCAATGTCAAGGTTGAGGTATGACTCAAGTGACAGCTCACACCCAAGGGTAGTTCAATAGATTTAACTAATAACAGGTACTTACTGTAAAGAAATATGGTGCGTTAGTGTCAGTGTAGTTAGCTCCTCCCTTCAGACAGGATATAAGATAGTGATTTACCAGCAGGTCTGTCGACAGAAATTTGGGACCCCGGGGGCAAGAAATCAAATAGGCCCCCCTCTAATATAAATGTATAGGAAGAGAGTCCAATTTCCCCTTTGAGCAATCTTTAATCACCATACTGCTGATCAATCCCCGTTTTCACTGCCACCGGCATACGCCCACTGCTCTGTACTTACTTCATTCTTCAATTTAATTTCCTTAATCAATGATACACGTAGGATTCAGCAGCATCACGTAGTCATTTTGGTCGCTAGCGTGATCTGCAGCTATCATCGGAGGTTGCCGACTCTTTGTTGTGATGACGTTTACTGCGGTTTCAGCTCCCACTGGGCACCGCAGTTTTCTAACACGGAAGTCAGTGGACTTGCTTCTTTTATTAAATGTTTTAGATGAATATTGCGATTTAAAATGTGCAAATTATAACATGATGATCCACAGGTGTCATAGATTATAACTATAGACCAGACACAAGCACAATAGGTCTTTTTTAAAGCTTTCATCTACAAGTTTATTAGATTTTTTGTTTACCAGTAAATGGCAGATGTGAAACCTGTTCCCCCTCCCCTCACCTGGACCCTCCCCTTACCTGACCCCTCACCTGGACTGCATCTAGTGGTGACATGTGAGAATGCAACAGGGGCGGGTCGGTCAATCTAATTAGAAATGGTAGCTTTAACTAAACATATAACTCATTCCAACCCACCTCCAAACGTCTTATCTGAAGTATCTGAACATTGGTGAATATGAGTGCACACGGTTCCGTCAGTGCGGACGGTTAAGTGAGCATATCTTTAGGAGGCTGGGTCAGAACACAGTGTCAGCAGAACAGTCCCACTCCGAGCATATTTTTACAGTACAGCCTCACTCACGGTGCAGAGCTTCATTACAGACATGAATGCACATCGAGGTTTAATGGCAGAGGGCTATCAGTGTGGGCCTATGGAGATTTGAGCAAAGTCGTGTGGTCAGATGAGTCATTCAAATATATCCAGAGAGAAGAAGAGGTCTGAACGCTTGACCCCTCCACTCCACACTGCAGAACACAGAGGAGAGAGGAAATATTCTGGTTTTTGAGGCGTTGAAAAAGTTGATGAAATGAATTATGCACGAGTGTTATCAGCTGCTTTCACATTGTAATTGTTGAGACGTTCTGTACCAATAAGGGAGGCAAGAGCTGTATTCCTGTTTTGATAATTTGGTCTTTTGTAATAAATGTCCACAAGGAAGAAAAATGAATCAATGCTACACCACATTTATGCCTTTATAATATGCAAGGTAAACAATACATCTGTATTTATCAGAATATTGTGTTAAACTTGCTAACTCTTTGTAGATCATTTGATTCTTGGTTTAAATGGTCATATTTTTATATAGCGCTTTTCCAACTTCAAGGCACTCAAAGCGCTTTACATCAAGGAACCAGTCACGAATTCACACACACATTCATACACCAGTGTACGCAGACACTGGGGGTGAGGTGGGATAAGTGTCTTGCCCGAGGACACAATGGCAGTTTTCATCTGTGGGAGCTGGACTGCTCTACCAGTGATGTTTATGTTAAGAACGGGCTTCGAACCGTCAACCTTCGAATCAGAGGATGAATTCTCTACCAACTGAGATACTGTAGCCTGGTTTAACTGGTTAAATGTTTGCGTTCCGAGATTTCTTTTATAGAAAACGTATTTCTGGTACTTAGTATTGAACTGTAGCAACATAAAAAGAAGATTTTACATTTTCTTTGTAAACCATAATATCAATTTAAAACGGTTTAATAATAGAAACGGGGACATCCGACTTCCTGTTCAAAACTACTGAGCTGATAGGCCTGCGTCTTCATAGTGGCATTTCACAGTAGCAAGTTTCAAATAATTGAAAGTAAGTACAGGGAAATGCCATCCCAGTATTGGAAGGACTTTTTACCATTCAAATATATGCTCACTCTGAAACAAAAGCATTATTAAATCTTTTGTTTGTCTGGTCTATAGTCTCTACTGTAGTTGTATATTGTTCCACTGTTCCAGCCCTGCTTCTGCTTCTGCCTCTCATTACAAAGCAGCACCTTGCTTACGCATCAGTCCCTCTTCGCAAACTCGTAACAAGCTGCTGGAAACTCACCCTCTCATTGCAAAACATGTTTGAGTCTCCAACCACCGCTCCGCTTCATTTTAAACAACCTATTCTCGCATGTCGACGAAGACGTACCAATTTTTTTCTTTTTCGTTTTATTACATCCAGTCTTGACGTCGTCCGGTGAAACGCGGTTGACAACGCGGTAACAGGGGCCCTTTCGCTAATGATTTTTGAGCAACCCCCAACTGAGCCCTAAATGTCCGCGATATCCATAAACAACTCTATGCTGTCCAATTAGGCAGACAGAGATGTACTGGGCTGTCAGGCAGATTTGCATGGCTAAGCACTTGAGTTCGCTAGCATGATGAGGGGGTTGGTTCATCGGCCGGGGAGAAGCCCAGCACAATGGATGACTTTCACAACGCCATTACCGCTTTACATACACACACGCGTCCAATTACCGCCTGGATTAATTGATCATCGCGCCTACCTTCATCGTTCCTGCCAACCGGCGCGCTGGTGTTTTTCTTCCCCCCACAAACGACTTGACCTGCTGCTGGTTCCATCCCTCTAGCTCCCTGCTTTGTGTCCAAGGTTTACAGCTTCGGATCTAGATAATGAAAAGAAGTTGCGAACATATAGCGAGCACGTATACAAAAGTTCAAGTGTTTCTGTATCTGTTGTATAGTATTTAAAAGGAAAAATAAGCATTCACATATTAACTTAATTGCGTTGGTGACTACATCTGTTGGGTCTATACTTTTCCAGCTACCAATTCATCAGACTCTAAACAACCATTTTGCCAGCTTCAATGTTCTATAGCATGCAATCATGTTCACATTAGCCTTGCTGCTAATTTGTCTTTTCAAAATGTTTTACTCCTCACTACAGCCAGCAGAGGGCGACAAACACTTGATCTAAGGGTTCAAAGTGAAAGACTACTGGCCGAACATAAGAAGACAATGGTTTAAAACTGAGCTGAGGACAGGCCAGAATTCTGTGGTGGCATTTGCTGTGTAACTGTCAGACTGCAGATGTGCTGACCTGGTTTATGGTTAATATCTCTGTAATCACTGGGCCTGTTCCCATGAAACAAAAACTCTCACAAAGTTCAACGTCTTCTCTCTCAGCATAAATAATCAAAAGTTAAATTACTTATTCACAAAAGCTTCAGAAAATGGTGCCATTATTCAACCCCAAAGATGAGATTGTTGTCAGTTGAAGGGACTTTAAATCATAAGATTAATATGGCAAGTTTGTGAAGCCAATCCCAAATGATAAGGTTTAACATTTGTGGTGGATAGGTTTCAATATTTCTATCAAAAATGCTGAACCTCCCATAGAGTTACTATAGCCCCTGTCCTCCATCTGAAATTATAACATTATGCGAACACAACCTAAACACACACACACACACTCATACATTAGTGTACGCAAACACTGGGGGTGAGGGGGGATAAGTGTCTTGCCCAAGGACACTATGACAATATTCATTTTTGGGAGCTGGAATTGCCACTGCCAACCTGTGGGTCAGTGGATCTAAGTGCTCTACCAATGTTGTTTATATCGGGTGCGGGATTTGAACCGCAAACCTCTGGATCAGTGGACAAATGCTCTACCAACTGAGCTACTGTCGCCTAAAAGTGTTAATTTGTGGGAGCTGGAATCTCACGGCCAAACTGTGAGTCAGTGGGTCTGACCACTGAACCAATGATGTTAATATCGGGTGTAGGATTCGAACCGCCAACCTTCAGATCAGTGGACAAACGCTCTACCAACTGCGCTACTGTCGCCTAAAAGTGTTAATTTGTGGGAGCTGGAATCTCACGGCCAAACTGTGAGTCAGTGGGTCTGACCACTGAACCAATGATGTTAATATCGGGTGTAGGATTCGAACCGCCAACCTTCAGATCAGTGGACAAACGCTCTACCAACTGAGGTACTGTCGCGCAAAAGTGTTTTAAAAGCCAAAGAATAAGATGTCCTCTTCGATAACAAAAAGTCAGAGAGGGCATTTTGTGCGGATGGGGGGGGGAGATTGTTATAGTCCAAACTTACCATTGACCACCACTGCGAGAACAGCCATTTGCAGCTCTGCATCCAACGCGCTACATTGAGAAATAATTAGAATTTATGTGCTCTCGTCGGTCGGGCCTCCACCTCCCGTGTGCCGCAGAGCCATCACTGGTACCAGGCCTTGTCTCATTGCACGGTGGGTTTGATCGCTGTGAATTATGCCTTTTAGATTCATTATGGCACTTTATTTCCCCTCACTGTCCTCCCCCCTTGTCCGCGCAGCACTGGGAATGAAAAGTACACGACAGCGGACATATTTTATTGTATGCATGCTGTCAGGAGCGCAGTTAAGAGGAGAGAGACCCACCGCTAATCCCGCACAATCTTATAGTGCTGTACAAAGCCGAGGTATAAATACGCAGGGAAGACGTTTAAATTAAGGGGCTGGACCTGATTTTTCCATGTCATAAAGTAAAATGTGTTAACCCCGGTGCAGATATATTAAAAAGGCAGCTCTTAAGGTCAAAATGAGACCGATGTGTGCTGTTTGCATTAGGGTTGTTAAAAGTATTGAAAATCTGATGCTAATCGTTACTAAAATTAGCATCGAAACTAGATACTTGTTTGAGCAGGTATTGATACTAAAAAAATCACATTCACAGGACAGAATTGAACCTTTAGAATGATCTGGAGCTGTTAAAATGCTATTCATCTGGCCTATGAAAGTTCTGAAATGTGCTTATAATTATTCAGAACCTTTAGAATGATCTGGAGCTGTTAGCATGCTATTCATCTGGCCTATGAAAGTTGTGAAATGTGCTTATAATTATTCCTAATTACTCATAATGAGTAATAAGGAATAACTTTGGACCACTGCAAACTGTTTAAAATGAACTAGTTCTGTTTATCATGTTTTAAAAACAGTAAGAATCAGGTAAAGGAATGTGCATTAACAGGACTAAACCAAGACTAAACTCAGGCTAGACCAGGACTAAACCAGGACTAGACTCAGGCTAGACCAGGACACCAGGACTAAATCTGGACTAAACTATAACTAAACAGGACCATAACCAGGACTAAACCAAGACTAAACTCAGGCTAGACCAGGACTAAACCAGGACTAAACCAGGACTAAACTCAGGCTAGACCAGGACTAAACCAGGACTAAACCAGGACTAAACTCAGGCTAGACCAGGACTAAACCAGGACTAAACCAGGACTAAACTCAGGCTAGACCAGGACTAAACCAGGACTAAACCAGGACTAAACTCAGGCTAGACCAGGACTAAACCAGGACTAAACCAGGACTAAACTCAGGCTAGACCAGGACTAAACCAGGACTAAACCAGGACTAAACTCAGGCTAGACCAGGACTAAACCAGGACTAAACCAGGACTAAACTCAGGCTAGACCAGGACTAAACCAGGACTAAACCAGGACTAAACTCAGGCTAGACCAGGACTAAACCAGGACTAAACCAGGACTAAACTCAGGCTAGACCAGGACTAAACCAGGACTAAACCAGGACTAAACTCAGGCTAGACCAGGACTAAACCAGGACTAAACCAGGACTAAACTCAGGCTAGACCAGGACTAAACCAGGACTAAACCAGGACTAAACTCAGGCTAGACCAGGACTAAATCTGGACTAAACTATAACTAAACCAAGACCATACCAGGACTCCAGGACTAAACCCAGGCTAGACCAGGACACCAAGACTAAATCTGGACTAAACTATGACTAAACCAGGACTTAACTCAGGCTAGACCAGGACTAAACCAGGACTAAACCAGAACTAAATCTGGACTAAACTATGGCTAAACCAGGACTAAACCTGGACTAAACTCAGGCTAGACCAGGACTAAACCAGGACTAAACCAGGACTAAACCAGAGCTAAACTCTGACTAAACCAGGACTAAGTCTAGTCACAAAGTCTATCAAAGAGGCAGAGTTTAGAAAGATTTTGAATAGGTCCTGTAACGTATTTCCAAAATGTATAAAAATAAATGTTGTAATATTATCTGCATGAGAATTGATATGTTTCTATACCTTGAATTGTATTTACGAATAATCAGAACAGAAATAGTTATATCTAGAATGGACAACAAAAGTGACTGACCAAAACAGAAATGCTCCCAACTGTAACATAACCTGGTTCCTATGGGAGAGCTGAGAGAGTCAGAGCTCAGTTTTGCAGTGCCTCCCATAAACAGTGATAGATAAGAGAAGGATGTGGAAGATTTGTGGCGGCCATCTTGTAGACAGTTTGAAAAAGCACAACTGGAAGACTTCAAACATGGCATCCTGAAAGCACTTAAATATGACAAAATCTAATTGAGCCCACGCTGTTTGGTGTTCGGGACGATGACAGACGCTAATGGGATCATTTAAGATCATTTAAAATACAAATGACTCCTCACTTTGCCTTCATTAATTACCGCTAATTATACCAAAACAGCTAGCCTTGTCGAGGCCGTGCATTTAGCTGTCTGCAGACTGGTGAACATCAGGGCCGGGCAATAGCGAGCGTCCCTCTGCCCATTCTGTTTGGTGATAATGTGTGAAGATGGAAGGATTCATGTGTTAGACCAAATATTTTTACTCTGCTTAATACAACATCACAGTTTAAGCAATGCAAGATTTACAGATTGGTGAAAAGAATGTTTTTAATCTTACTGTTTGAGTAGTTATGGCTGATAATATTATATAGTAGGTTGAGTGGGATTTGAACCTGTGATCTTCTGGTCAGTGGGAGAACACGTTTTTATGTATTTATTTTGGACTGTGTACAATACAAGTACACAGTAGATAAAAAGTAGGTACAGGAGGAGGCAAAAAACCCAAAGCGTCTTATATTAAAGCCTCCACCGTTTGAATACATAAGATTAAACATTATCGCCCTGCATTACTTAAAAATTTGATTTAACACTTTAAAAAATGTATTCAATTCAAATATTAAAATTCAATGAAACACAAACAATTGAATGAAATATCAAACAGTAAACTTAATAAACAATCCAGCTGCAAAATGATCCAAATGAGTA
This sequence comes from Periophthalmodon schlosseri, assembly GCA_000787095.1. Classification (NCBI taxonomy): domain Eukaryota; kingdom Metazoa; phylum Chordata; class Actinopteri; order Gobiiformes; family Gobiidae; genus Periophthalmodon; species Periophthalmodon schlosseri. The sequence goes on along the minus strand of KN486969.1, from coordinate 23,728 downwards.
AGAAAGATGAACACGATTAAAGTGAGACTACTACATCATTAAAACATAATTGAATTGTATTTTTAAAACAAACTTTTTTTTCCTACTGACAATTTTTGTGAAGTTTATCATTTTACTCCGTGGTTGGACCCGGGCAGACATTGCCTGGGATCCAGAACACACACTTCTTCAATAGTTTACGAAGATGTGAGTCTGGTCTGATCTCCCCGAGTTCAGATGGGCGTGACTGACAGGTGAATTAGCCAATCAGAGACACGCATGGTCCGCCTGTACTGGGAAAAAGAAAAAAATATCCCAGGGGGCTGAAAAACATGGTTGATTTCTGCAGAATCAGTGAGCGAAGAACTGAACTCTGTTAATCTGAGGTGAGATACATTTGATTTTATTTGTAAACCACAGGCGACCAATGAGCTCCTTTGTTTCATGTGTCACTGAAAAAAAAATAAATCTGATTGGAAGATCACGTTTGACCGGGCTTGAGACGCAACTAAGGACATGGGGACCAGACTGATATCAATCTGTATAAAAAATACAGAGAGAAATCAGGCAACATGAGCAGCAGATGTCGTATAGGCTTGATATAATAAAAATCTACAGAGCCCATACAGTCTAGACAACAATAAGTAAAAAATACTCAACTGTAGAGTTTCAGATGACATTGCAACATTCTATAGGACAATATTATTTAATACAGATGGGGGGCAGATAAAAATAATAGTGTTAAAATGCAGTGGGGGATGTACTTTGGTGCTAGGCCATGGAGGTGTCTGTGCAATCCCTCAGTCGTCCAGGTCTGATCCATAGTAAAAGTCAAAGTTGTATCTGTCAACAGAACAAAAAGTTGTAGAAGGCTGAAACTGTAAACAATAGCTGTTTACAGTTTCAGTGTAGTTAGCTCCTCCCTTCAGATAGATATAAGGCAGTCTCCAGTAATCAGACAAGAACTGAAGAAGTAGCTTGGATGAGCAGCGAAACATCTTCACTCCTAAACTTTTTTGTCCAGTTGACAGATTTAACTTTGGCTTTTACTATAGGCCATGGAGAGGCTTGTACACGAGCAGAGCGAGAGAGTTTTAAAGTCTATTCTCTGAGCCACAGGAGCCAGTGCAGAGACCTGAGCACAGGACTTATATCTCTTATGTCTTATGTACTTCCTGGTTCTAGTCAGGACCCGAGCAGCAGCGTTGTGGATGTACTGCAGCTGTCTTAACCCTCGTTTGGAGAGGCCGTTACAGTAGTCTAACTTACTGCAGACAAATGCATGGATAAGTCTCTCCAAGTCTGGTTTAGACAGTATAACTTTGATTATTGTTACGTTTTTAGATGATAAAAAAAGGGAAAATTGTCTCTCGCCTCCCATCTGTATGACATCATCACATTTTGGAATCTGAAAACCACCCTGTTTCACCCTTTTTTAAAATTCATTCTAATTCATAGGTCACATATACAGGCTACTTTGTGCAATGCGTCCACTACATCAGGTAGTCAGACCAGATTGCATCAAATATTTTTCGCATTTTAAATGTGTCTTATTTTAAACATGCACTCACCGATTTCCCTGGAGGGACAAAGCCCGGGCGAACACGTTATGAGGTTAGTAATCTGTGATGCAAGCAATCTGCTACGTTTCACATCACGTCAAGTCCTTTTCTCTCTGCGATTTCAGCCTGGTTAATAATGCAGCTACCTTTCCATGTTCATTTATGCATGCTAACACTAACCTGCTAACCGTACATAACACTGATATCTACTGCAAGGGCTATAACAAAGGGCTCGGCTTTGTGTTTCGCTGTACTGCAAAAATGATTATTTACAGTAACATGCCTTGAAGTAAAATAAGACAGTGGTTTTCATTTTTGTCTCACCAATTTGGAAATATTTGGCTGAGTACCACCAGACCTAAACCAGGACTAAACCATGGGTCTGAAACAGGACTACACAAATGCTATATTTATTCTAAATATGGAGGACAAAAATGTGGATTAAATTGACTCTAAATGCAGCATATTATAATATTTTAACTGCAGAGGAATCTACGTACCACCAGAGGGCCCTCGCGTATCACCAGCGGTACGTGTTCCACAGTTTGAGAACCGCTGAGATAACATGTGAATGATCTTGTTGTTTTTTTGATTGAGTAAGGTTAAGATTTATTTAGTTGCAAGATGGTTTTACACTGCAAGAAATTATCGTGCAGTTATTCAATTGCACATTTTTATTGTTCAAAATACCTGCATTTTTACCGTGAGCAGAGTCACCTCTCCACGGATCTGACCTATAACTTGGCTTAGTGTTGTGAACTGCTTGTCTCCGTAGAGATAGATACCCTAAACCTGCAAAACCGTTTCTCTTAGCAGTTGTTTTCAGTCAAGTCCTTTTCTCTTATTGGTACTTAAAGAGGAGGTATTATACAAAATCAACATGGGCTTTTTACCATGTTATAACATTATTCCCTCATCAAAAACATGAGGTTTTACATGTCATCTGTGCATTTTTTTCATAAATATACAAAAACATGATACAAAACAATACACTACAGCTTCACAAACCTGGCATGATGTGCAGTAGTTTCATTAGCGGGATGCACGTTGATGTTGTTGTGACAGCGCTCTGAAGGGAGCGTCAAAAACGAAACTGAAACTAAACATCTTAATACATTGTTTTGGGTGAATATAGCATTTTCAAAACGATAAAAGGTAACTTGGTGATCTAAATATGTTATGTGTTAGCAATTAATAAGCCTTAGACGCCTTAGAGATTCGGTCGACTATTTAAAATGATTTTGATTCAGAATATTCATCTCGTGTAGAATATCTGACTAGTTTTAATGCATTTTTGTTTCTGTTTCAATATATTAGCGTAGTTAAAGTTACCATGTCGACGGTCAGCGGTTCATAGCCCGCTCCAACAAGTGCCGTTGTGTCCTTAGGCAAGACACTTCACCCACCTTGTCTATGTGTGAACGCGGTCAGAAGAACAGATGGCACAGATTGGCAGCCTCACTTTTGTCAGTCTACCCCAGGGCAGCTGTGGCTACGGATGTGCCTTACCATCATCAAATGTAGAATGAATGAATAATGACAAAAGGTTCAAAAGTGCAGTACAGTTCTGAATTACTGTTAGGCCGTTATTTTAAAGGTACACCCTGTAGCTTTTCTAGTGGCGTCGGCTTTGTCATTGCTTTGTGTTGGCAATTAATAAGCCTTAGGAGTGTGATATCAACCTTACCTTTCTGTGATGTATGCTAACGCTAACGTGCTAACCGCTTATATAGAAGAAGTGACATTTGGTGTAAGTGCTGTCAGGGAGCGGTCAGTCTTTTTTCTCTTAGCAGTTGTTTTCAGTGTTCGGTGCCTTCATCAGTAATCAAGGGTTAATTTCACACCTCAGTGAATCTCCTGCCTTAATCTCATTCAGCGTAATTAAATGTGTCCAATAAAGTCTGCCGCTTTCCTCTTTGTTCTGGCCACATCCACCAATCTATCGTTTTATTGTTTTTACGCTCTACAAAAAAACAATACATACATTAGTTACAACTACTTAAACTCACAATAGGAAGCTAGATCTGATGATGTGAGAAGGAGTTACAATTTGTTGCGTATATATTTAACTTTTTGAGTCTAGAGACTGGTTTAACTGCATTTCATTATTCATTTCATCAACACTGAAAACAGACGCTATTTATGGGTTTCAGAGTGCTGATAATCGAGGACCGTTGCCGTAGCGATTAACAATTTAAAACAAAATATCATATCTTTGAATGCAAAAACACTGATACCCAGCCAGACTCATTGATATGTAAACCATTGTAATAAAACCAGATGCTGATTTCGTTTAGTTTCAAGTATTGTTACTAAAAAAACATAAAAAATTGGACAGAATTAGACCTTTTTATCAATAGCTTTGGAATGGTCATGTGATCTTGTTCTGATCACGTATTATTCAGGAAGCAACTATTATTTGGTTCAAAATTACCTTCAGTTGTTTGAATAAACTGACCTTTTATTGTCATTGTGGTATCAAATTGTTATCGAGTATCAAAATGCTGCATACAAGACGAAGCTGAAAACCGTTATTTTTCAGTTAAAGGCACGGTGTGTAACTTTCTGGACCTGCACGATTCCATGGAAACAGAAAGTTAAAACCATACTTCGGAACATCGTCCATGGAAATAGATGAGTTTTACGCCATACTGTAGAAGATTGTAGCCAAAGGAACATTTCCATAGAAACGAGCAAGAGGAAATACGAGTCAGGTTTGTGGAGATGCAGTTTCAGTGCAATAAAAACATACAAAATGAAAGAAGCATACTTTTACTTTTGTCTTTTTTTTTGGCTAAAAGTTACATACTGTTGCTTTAATAAACGTATAGACAAGACACAATATAATGCAATATATTAAGAATAAGAACTTTAGCACAAACAGGTTTACGTACACTGGAAATTGTGACCACTGCGCAAAACAACTACAGATTAATATTCTGAATTTAAATTTCAACTTATTTCACCAGTCATTTTTACAGTGTAGAGCCATCACCTCTCTTCATCTTGAACTCAAAGGGCCAATTCCATTTTTCCCTGACAGCCAGAATCTATCCTTAAAATTAAAACATTCCTGACCGCGCTTGTAAGAGACAAAAAGACGAGTGGAAGCAGACTCTCTCTCCATCTCCTCCTCTTCTCTTTTCTCTTTGGGGTCGAGCGCGATGTGAAGATCTGACCCTGTCAATCAAACTCCTGACAAGTTTAATCACGCCGTGCCCCGCGTAAAATCACGGTTAAATAGGAATGCAAATATAATGGAGCGCTAGGGCCTCTTATAAATGCTAATCAAGAGGTCTAATCAACCGACGCGTCCGTGCACGAGGAGTCACTCAAATTTCACCGCTTTGTTTTTGTATTTTTCATTTAACAAACCACTTATTGTCTTGGAAAGCTTTTAATGTCCTGGATGACTGCTGTTAAACAAAAGAGCGATTGTTTTTGGAGTATGCGAGGGGTAGGTCTGAGTAAGTTAAAACAAGGCTGTGAAGATGATAGTAAGTGTATAGTGAGGTTCCTGAACGAGTCGGCTCTTTTCGGTTCCTTAACGTGAGCGGTTTGATCCGGATCTCATTTTTTGGAAGAGCTGAATTTTTACTTTTAATTTGTATGCATTTTTACACTGATTAACGCTGAACCAACACAAAATCAGCACAGAAGCAGAGCAGGCGACACGAGTGAGAGATCTGGGAACAAAAAACATATTTGGCATCATATTAACAGTTACTTTTAAAATGATTATTATTGTTTTATTTCGATTATGCATAATTTGAAAGGGTAAACACTCTCCCACGCTCAGTTTGAATCATTTTAAACAGATCTGAGGCTTGGTCGTTTATGTCTGTGATTAGTTTGTTGTTAAAATGAGTTCTCGCATTGGCTTCTGTCGTATAAACAAATAGTGAAAGAGCCAGTCTTTCGGACGGCTCTTTGAAGAGAACGGATCCAAAAGATTCGGATCTCACAAAGGAGTCGAAAGTCCCATCACTAAAAACAACGCTATGATAATGATAATAAGTGTATAAGGGACATTATAAGGGGGTTAAGTCTTTGCTCCTAAACCAAATAATAGCTGGTTTGAACCTTTTCTTACTGGATATGATATTTCACCCACATTGGTTTTGAGTGAAAGGGCATCAAGATGGTTTGTTGCAACTTAAGAGGAAGCTGAAAAGAGACACACCCAAAATGCTAATGCTAACAGATGATATCCTGTTGTCATGGTAGCAGCCCATGATCTGACACCTTGCTCTGGTGGATGGGCTTGCCTCTTTCACTGATCCCAAGAACTAAGAGCGGAGGGTTTATTTTTTTTGTCAGATGGGGGGCAAGAGACAGTTTTCCCCTATTGATAAGACTGTACTTTGCCATATCCAAAGGTACATTCACAAATGTTGCCCCTGATCATTTCTATTAGTGCCTAGACCCAAGAACTCACTTTATTACAACAAAAAAAAACAGCATTTTAACAATATTCATTTTAGTTGCCTGCCATTTGTATTAAATATTATTGACCTATAGAATGCTGTGATGTCATCTGAAACCCAGCAGACACCTGGCAGGTTCAAGCTTGCCGGACAGATTGAGGGTGAGAAGAAGAGCCAACAACCCATCCACAAAACGTTACAGAAAGCGAACACACTTGCTATCCAATCAGTGACAGAAGCCTAACTATGGAGACCAACATGACGCGGTTGAGTCAAAGCCTTCGGGAACCCAAAAGCAGAGTGGACTCATAATTAACCCAAAACAGCGGACCAACATAGGCCGCTAGAATGTAAGAACAATGAGAGAGACAACTAGAGCCTCACAAGTAGCCAGAGAAATGAAAGAAAATTGAACAGAAGTGCTAAGGATCTTTGAAACACGATGGACAGGTGTGGGTGAGTCTGGAGAGAAAATTGTGTACTCAGGAAACGATCGATCCAAAGGCGGAGTGGCCTTTGATGATGAGCTCCAAAGCAAAAAACGTTCTGATGGGACGGATTCAAAACACAAAAAAGTGACAATTTTATACAAGTGTATGCCCCAACTAATGAGGCAGAAGAAAGCTGAACAGATGGATTTTACAACTCATCGCAAGAAGCATAGAGTGGAACATTCTAGGCAGTAAGGTTAAGGTTACACTTTATTGTCCCTGGAGGAAAATATGTCCCCTGCATTTGACCCATCCGTAAATGCTTCTGGGGCAACCTGCAGTGGGTGCCACAGTGTAGCAGCCAGGGACCCATCTCCAGATCTTGAGCAAGTCTAAATAGTGATGGCTTCAGTAAACTTCAGACTTGTGTCGATGAATATAACAGACTTGATACCTTTTGAAGTTTTATATCAACAACAAATAAGCAGACCATACGAGCCCATTAAAGCTGCACTACCCCTCCACTTTCAGACTTAAAGGACACATTATGCCAATAGACTTTTTTGAGCTTTTAACCTTGTTATATTGTTTTTACTGGAGCAGCATTTTTCCTTCATTCGCGCTTGTTTCATTAATCCATTAATCCAAATTTGCATTTTGCCCATATTGTTGCGTCATAGGTAAAAATCCGGACCTCTCCTATGCAGTTTTTAATAAACCATAAACCATCACCGGAGTCATTCTGCAGTCAAATTGTTTCGCACCAAAGTCTATTCGCATAGCATTCAGGTGGGATAAGGACTTTGTTTCTTTATTTGCCATTGTTCATTCCCATTGCTGACAGCAGAGGGAGCTACAACGCCTAAATGCCTCATTGGAAACTTTTTTTTCCCTCATATTACACTGTTTTCTGATCTATATTATAATGTTGTTTCCTCATCACAAACATACCTGGAGTTGTGTTTTGTTTCATTAACACACAAACCCTGCAGTTCCTCTCTCAAACAGAAAACACTCTGTTCCACCTTGTGATGTCATATGGTAATACAGGGAGTGCTTCTATGTGTTTTGAAACTCCATACGCCTTCACTAGAATAATTTGGATAATTTCAGCCCTGGAATTGCCAATGTCTACTGAACAAAAGGTAAAAGGTAGTTGTTAACTTGAAAACTACCACTACACGACATCACAAGGTGCAACGGAACATTTTGAGCTTTGGAGATGTAGACTTATAATGCAGGATTATTCAAACATGTGTTAATGCAATAAAACACAACGCCAGGTATGTTTTTGATGAGGTAACAACATTATAACATGTCTTAAAGTTCACAAAAGTCAATTTTGCGTAATGCAGGACCTTTAATAGGGAATTAAAGCCACAAGAATGCATAATATATGTTCTTTAATCTTGCTAAGGATATTTCTTCTTTATGTGCGTCATCTGCCTCTGTCTTTCTGAGCAATGTAAATGAGTTGCTAGCCTCCTCTTGCTCTGATATGCGACAGAAGTCAGGGGCTGCACAAACACTTTGAAATGATGATTTGGTTTGAGGCAGTGTTGACTTCCCTTTGCACCTTAAAAATACAACAGATCCAAGTTTCATGTGCACTTGAGACTTGAGAAGGTTGTCTCTCTCTCCACGCTCCCCATTGTCAAAAGTGTCAAACGTTAAATATGAAATTCTATCCTGCCATCGCTGAGGCATCAAAAGTCAGGACAATTTTCAAGTCCATAAGATCTGAAAAAGACTACAATTCTCCCAACGCTTTGACAAAGAGATTCGGTTCCACACTGCAAAAAAGGGAATATCTATATTAGTTAAAATGATTTGAATTCAAAATATTCATCTTGTAGTTTGAGTTGTTTTCATTAAATTTGTTTGGTTGATTAGTGTAGAATATTTGACTAGTTTTAATGCATTTTTAATTGGTTTCGATATATTTCGCGTTGACTCAGTAGTTAAAGCCATCATGCTGACGGTCGGTGGTTCTGTTGTGTCCTTAGGCAAGACACTTCACCCACCTTGCCTATGTTTGAATGCGGTCAGAAGAACAGCTTTGTTATTGCCTTGTATAGAATGTACCACAGTACGGCATTAAACGTTTCCATGGCGCAAACAGCCACCAAGTTACTGTACATATCCGCGGAGAAGCGACCCCACACACAGAATGCGTGTTTTCAAGGTATTTACGATACACTGTATAAGTTTAATGCCATACTGTGGAACATTCCAGGCAATGCGATATCTCCGTGGAGACGAGCAGGTAGCGACTATCCACCAGAAAATTTCACATAGTTCACCTTTAAAGCTAAATTATTTGTCAAATGGGATGGATGGTCAAATTTGAAAAGACAAAAAAAGCTGCTCCCAAGATATAGTACCTTGAAATAAGAATTACATAATACAATACTTATTTAAAATCATGAAAACGACCTCAAAACCAGCAGGAAGAATCCAGCCCGACCAAACGAGGCAACACAAAGTCATTTTAACTCACGTGGATATTTTTGCAGTGCAGCTCTGAAGTCTTTATTTCGAGCCTACATGATTAAGAATAGTGGGAGCGGTTGCTTTATATTCCTGGTTGTATAATTCATTTATTTTGAAAACCGTATATTCAGAAAGGGGTAAATTGGATTTGCCTCACCATAATTATACATAATTTTAAATGGTTTGGTTTGTCACAGGGAATAAAAGAGGTTATACGGCCCGTCATGTGAATGTAGCGTTTTAAAGACTGCTTATTCCCTGTGCTAATGATGCTTTACAGGCCAATTCTCCAGGCCAAACTGTGCTTCCAAGATATCGCGTCTTCTCTGGCAAAACACACAACTTACATGCCAGGTTAGACTACTAATTTCACTAAAACAATCTTAACACTATTATACTAAAAATTAATAAAAATCTTATGTAGCTTTTACTAGTTTTTTAAAAGGCCCACTATAGAACTTTTTTGCTCGACTCTAACATGATTAACGATTATGCTAACTGACCGAAGAACTCAGTAACTCCGCGGACATGTCGTCGTTTTGCCTAGAATGTTCCGCAGTATGGCATTACGGCGCTGTACCGTCTTGAATAACTTAAACTAGTGCACGTTAAACTGTTTGCAGTAGTCCAAAGTTATTCCTCACTTACCTTATGCATCCCAAACATCCTAATTATCCACCGCAATGAGTTTGCAAGTGCGTTTCACAACTTTCAGAGGCTAAAGCAACTAGCATGCTATTGGCACACTTCCTGTTTCACGGATAATAAAACACTAAGAGGTACTTTTACTGTGTCTGCGTGTAAATTGTCCCTGTATTTTGGATGGAGTTCTGGTTCAGGTTTAGAACGCGCTACTTCCTGTATTTTTTTTTTTAATTTTTCTTCTCAACTTTTTTCCAACTGATGTAAAACTGATACATATTCACCACAGGTACTATCCCACCAAACCGAGTCATAATTAGAAAAACATGAAAACCTGTCATATGCACTTTTAAGACGAGCCAAAAACCATGAGTAAGGGATGTGTCAGAGAGAGAAAGAGAGAGAGATTGGTGCATGTAAATCAGTGCTAACAAAACGCAACAGGATCCAATCCATTTAACCCTCTTCAAAGCATCATGCATAATCTCAAGACCTAATGGAAATTTCGGAAACTTCACCGCAAATCCCAGTTTTATTCCTCGCAGGCTGTGCTAATGTTTGCCAGCGCTCACAAATGACATCATGGCTATTAATAAGAGGAAGTACGGGGAGGGTATCGGCTGAAATGTGCCGTTCATCAGGAGCTGTTTGTCTGTAGAGAAAAACATGAGTGAGGTAAGTGTGGGGTGGTTTTAGAAGCATGGTGAAAGAATGTCCCAAAAAGCAAAATATACAGCTGGCCCTTTGACTTTGAGTTTATGGACTAAACGCATCTAATCAAAGAAGGTCGGCGACAGTGGCTCAGTTGGTAGTGTTTGTCCACTGATCCGAAGGTTGTTCGAATTCCGCACTCGACATAAACTGGTTGAGCGGTCAGATCCACTGGTCCACAGGTTGGCGGTGCGATTCCAGCTCCCATAGATGAATGCTGTCGTTGTGTCCTTGGGCAAGACACTTAACCCACCTCGCCCCCAGTGTCTGCGTACACTAGTGTATGAATGTGTGTGTGAATGGATGAGTGGTTCCTTGACATAAAGAGCTTTGAAGTGCCTTGAAGGTGGAAAAACGCTATATAAAAATGTGGTCATTTATCAAGGTAAAACAAAATTAGAAACATATTGAAAAAAGTTGGAATCACGTATATTGCTATCATTATGTTTTGAATACGTAATGTATATGAGCGCAGATCAACAGCAAACCAACTCTGTTTTGAAGATCCAGGAAACTGAAAATACAAGTTCATGCAAAAACAACCACTTACACAGAAAAGTACTAGAAAATGTTATTTATATGTAAAAAGGCAGATTAAACTCAAGATTCACTCCAAAGTCTTCAGCAAAATCATGACAGAGAGAACCACATTATGAACTGGGACGGAGCAATCATTGGGACGGAGGACAACAAACATCATCGCTGGATTAAGGATTAAACATGGCCACGGGACTTTAAACCGAGACGAGGGGGCTTTTTACTCTCCATCATCGCTGGATTAAGGATTAAACATGGCCACGGGACTTTAAACCGAGACGAGGGGGCTTTTTTACTCTCCCACACCTGGGACACTGTCCTGAAGAAGTTGGACTGCAGGTGGCGCTGTCATCCCGCCTCCACCGGTAGGAAGACAGCAGCAAAACCTGTTTAAATCAGCTGACCGGACACGTCACAGCAACATCACGTGACCACTCTGAGGAAGAGCGCTAGTGAGCAGTCCAAACTGTCAGGAGTGAAAACAAACTAAACCTTGGTCTGAAAAAAGAATCTATTAAAATAAAATCATGACTTGTTCCTTTCTATTGCTGTTCCCTATAAACCCTTGTAATCCAAATACAATAATTAGTCAACGAAGAAAAATTTTGGCTGACTAAGACGCCATCGGCCTAAACGACTAAGGGACTACAGATACCATAGCAACCAGACCCACTTGGTTCTCTTGCTCCTTGCCCTTGACAGTATCCCTCCATTGGCCTGACCTGCTCCTCGATCAACACCCAAACAATGGAACAGCCCAGTGCAGAGCGGGCATCATTATGCTCTTAACACCTCAGCTCAGTCACAGACACAGCCTGACTGACACCATCCAGACACGATCCAGCCAATTTAACCCAGAGCCGAGAGAGCTGAAGTCTGCGACCACTGGACTAATGATGGCCCTGCCTGTCCCTGCTCCTCGCTGCCCCCTCTGATCAGAGACGGGAGAACTACACCAACACGCAGTTTACCATATTCAGTCATGTTTACCTGTTTGAATACAGTATTTTGTGGGGTGGGGGTGATTCAGTATATGGGTGCAACAAAACCTAATCTAAGTGTGCACTGCCTTAAGTGGCCTCTGTAGTTTCATGTACTACATGACATCGCACATGACTGCCTTGATTACAGCCAAGTGTTTCCTATTACAAACACCTGGCTGCAGGGGCAGAGTTTGAAGTGTACTTAGACCAATCACACTGTTCCTTATACCCCCAGACCCCCACCCCTCTCCTCGGCCCCTCCTCCGCCCTCACTCTCCCTTTTAGTCCTCCAGGTACTGCCTAGTTTAGCAGCTCTATTTGAAATGCGGCTGTGAGCAGAGTTTAGGTGTTTAGTCCGACTTTAAAGAATAGTAAAAGGACGACTGACGGATTACACTGACCACTTTAAAGAACAAAATCCAGAGCAAAGTAAGTACAGAGCAGTGGGCGTGCATGACGGGTAGGGGAAAACAAGAATTTTCAAAGCGAGGGCGTCTTGGAATGCAGGTGATTAAAAATTACTCATGAATGACTCTCAATACAAATTTGAGTGGGTAAATGAGGAAAAAAAGGGAAAACAACTTTAAACAACACTCACAATACATTACAAATACCTCCATGGAAAACTGGCAATTAGATATTTTCCAAAATCACCCAATCCGATGTGAAACCCAGCAATATTTAGATAATAATATGGTGCAATTAGACAGAAATAGTTTGGACCATCTCCTCAATGCTGCAGGCAGTTAGATGGACAGCCTGATGGCACCATACACAACCCAATGATGCTAGTATTTATAGCATCCAGGCTTGGCACAATTGACAGGCCCACCTAATGATGCTTCTCAAAGTGGCATGGGCTCAGACGGTCGGCCCTCTTCAAATGGGAGGCCACTGGCGGTGACACTGGGGATAATAGCCCGGCTCCGAGGCCATTGTCTGGGCACCCCACACCGCGGCATCATGGGAGCTCGGGACCCGTTTCCGTGGACACTTGATGAGCTGTGTGCCAGGCGATGTCATCCACCCCAGCCCTCCATCACACCAGAGATGACGGGAGAGGCCATTTTCTCTTAACCCTATTAGTTTAGGAATAATTAGCGTGCTAGCAGTGAATGGGGTAATTGTTGTAATGATCTATCCAGCTGTCTGTGCTTTAGGTGAGGAGAGACCTATATTTAGTCATATGGAGCTATAGCAAACAGCTTTAGTTAAAATTTAAATGGCTGCAAGCTGTCAACAACCTTTTATTTACTATGGCCTATTAAGCTACTCATTTTAACAGTACAAAATCTTCATTTTTAAGGGACTACAGGGGTATGGTTTTAATTGCTTTGGTAATTGTGCTAATTTTATCAATCATAGACCAATGCATCACGTTTACATTCATGCCAGGAAAACTGGAAAACTGGCCTAGTCCAATTTAAACCGATTTCAAAACGCACGTAAACCCAAGATCTACGATTGAGGTGCATGTAACAGGTGATTACATATAGGCGCATATAGACTAGGTTTGTGTCTGAATGTCCCCCCTAACCCCTAACCCCTCATTCACTACATAGCCCTGCACTCTTTAGCACACTCTATAGTGCACTCACTCACAGAGCGATTCAGACACACAGCTCTCTACATTCAGGTCATGTGACTCTGGGTCTGGGTGAAAAAAAGTCTAAACTGATAAAACTTAGCTTATCTTAACTTACAATCAGATTTGATTTGCACACATATATTTATGGACTAATAATACCCGTACGAGTTTTTGTCAAGCTGGATCTCAAGTAAACAGACTGGATTATTCTTTTTTTTTAATTTATCTGCGATGTGGAAATTATCGCTCAAGCTAAGGTTAGCTGCTAATGCTAGCAACTTTACACAGCATCTTATTTAACAGTTATTTAACATGTTCAGTTAAGTCCTGGTTTAGACCAAGTCTAGCAACCAAAGACCAGGTCGTGTTGACATTCATTAATAGCTTCTCTTCTCTTTCTTTGGGCTAAATATTTTATTTTAGCTTTTCCGCATAATTGTGGACATGTTAGCATCATTTCAAATATTTAAAATGCATTTATTTGCCATGGCCCATGTACAGTATGAATGTAACTGCTATCTGCAGTAAACCAGCTCCCTAGCGCTGATCTCCATAGCGCTGGTCTCCGTTGCGCTGGTCTTCATGTCTCTGGTCTCCATAGCGCTGGTCTTCATGGTACTGGTCTTCATGTCTCTGGTCTCCGTAGCACTGGTCTTTGTGACGCTGGTCTCTGTAGCGCTGGTCTCTGTAGCCCTGGTCTCCATAGAGCTGGTCTCCGTGGCGCTGGTCTCCATGGCGCTGGTCTCCGTAGCGCTGGTCTCCGTGGCACTGGTCTCCATGGCGCTGGTCTCCAAAGCCCTGGTCTTCATGTCTCTGGTCTCCGCAGCACTGGTCTCCATGGCGCTGGTCTCCGTAACGCTGGTCTCTGTAGCGCTGGTCTCCATGGCGTTGGTCTCCATAGCGCTGATCTCAGTGGCACTGGTCTTCATGTCTCTGGTCTCCATGGCACTGCCCCTCTGCCCGGCGTCTCTGGGACTCGCATTGGGCTGTCGTTGGCTCACTCCGGTTGTGTGTGATTCATCAGGCGGCGGTTGGCATGATTTATCTTTGCCATTTCCTTTCCTCAATAAATATAATATTTTGCTTTGAATTGTTTACTGCGTCATAGAAACATTTTGGTACAAATGGAAAAAAAAAATCCAGGGGCCATGAGTGTGGTTCGGTAGCACGACTTGTTTCTGTTAAGTTGCTTTAGCCTAGATCAATGTCTAAAATATCAAATCAGGATTATAATATTGATCCGGGAGAGCCATCGACAACAACTAGCAGACAAAAGCATATTATTTCTTCTTTAGCTTTCTGACACAAAACCTTGCATATATTCCAGTATCTGAAAAGTATTTATTTATTTATGTTGGTCTATGTACAGTATGCATGCATCTTGGCCCTGTGCTACCTGCAGTAAACAGTCTATGGTCTCTATGACGTTGCTCTCCATGGTCTGCGGTCTCCACGGCGCTGCCCCTCTGCCCTGCGTCTCTGGGACCTTCACTGGGCCGGTTGTTGCCACTCTCCGGTCGCGTGTGATTCGTCAGACGGCGGTTGGCATGATTTATCTATGCCACTTCCTTGTTTTCACTTTGCCCCAGGGCTGCTGCTGGCGTCGGGGGTTTCTTCTGTACACTGTGACAGCTCCATCTCCAGAGAGACGACTCCCAATGCAAAAACACGGCATCCAAACAAACAAGGCCCCAGCCACTTAAGAGAAAAGAAGCCATTTTCAGCACATGTCACAAAGATGATGCAACGGCGCGCTCAAATCTGCTTTAGCTCTGGGCTCAGGGCTCTGTCTGCACACGGCTTTAAACACAGACATTACCCATTTACCCATGCACGTGCTGTTGTGTTCTCCAATCTGACCCTCAAATTATGCAAATGTACTCTGTCTGCAAAAAGGGTTGTACTGAAATGGTTAGAGAAAATGTATCCTAATTTGAGTAGTTTTGACTAGTAATGAGAGGGTGGGTGTCTATATTTTTGCATTTATCCAAATATTTCTCCAAAAACTGCCACTTTTGTATCAGTTTTAGAATAGTTTAGTTAATATTTTAGTTTATTTGCACATATATATTTACCACCAGTTGAGGGAAGTTAAAGGGCCCACATTACACTATTTTCTGATCAATGTTATAATGTTGTTTCCTCATCACAAACAGACCTGGAGTTTTGCTTTTGCTTCGTTCACACATGTTTAACACACAAACCCTGCATATTTAAGGTCTCTCTGGAAATACTAATAAAATAAATAATATTCCACCTTGTGATGTGATGTGGTGATACAGGAAGTGCCCCACTGTGTTTTTAAACTCCATACACCTTCATTAGAATCATTTGGATGATTTCAGCCCTGGATTTGCCCATCTCTACTGAAATAAAGGTAAAAAGTTGCTTTTAATTTAAAAATGACCGCTTCATGGCATCACAGAGCATTTTGAGCAAAACACAACTCCAGGTATGTTTTCGAGGAGCTAATAACATTATAACATGAGTGAAAGCCTATGAGAATCCATTTTGTGTAATATAGGACCTTTAATGATAATACCTCAATATACAACCATGGTAGATTTCTTAGTAGAGGAGTTTCAATCCATTTTAATATAAAACTCATTGATGGATTGATATTGCGATACTTGTCATATAGTATTACCTACTATTGGATTGAAATGAAAATCACTGGTATCACCCATCACTTTTGCTTTTGATACAGCAGAATGTACTGTTTTGTACTGTAAATGTAAGTGTTCTGCCAATGGGAAAAGAATAATTGTCTTACATACAGATATACATTGGGATGAGTCAAAGCATAGGCCAAAACATAGGTTCAAAACATAACTGCAAATTTAAATTCTCAATTCAAATTTGAACATTTGTATTTTGTAGATTTCTTTCTTTTAAAATAATCATTTTTAATTGTTTATTATTATATTTGCTTTCACATGCTGCAAAAAATTCATATTTCTACTACTTTGAATAGGTTTGGCACACATTTGGTTTCAATCAGAGACTGTATGAAGTGGACTAAGTGAGTGTGACATCACCAATAGCATTCGGCTGCAGCCAAATGAAGCTCATCGAGGCTGGAGCAGAGCTCATGGAGGCTAGAGCAGTTATAGGGGCCAATTCGGAGCCGAGTTCCACATTTGGAATTCCGACCGCGAGTATCACAGCAACCAAGGAACCAATCCGGAGCGAGGCTGTTGAAGGTAACGCCCCTTCCCGCCCGTAACTCTGTCAATCAAACCTGTTGCTAACGCTAGCAGGTGCGACTTCGGGGAAAGAAAGCGCCTGATTTGTTTGTTATTAATGTTCACATTTTGATTTATGGACACAATAGTGAAATAAAAACACCAGGATCATGTAGAGCGGGTTAATATGAACATTTTAAGACCAAAATTACAAGCCTGACAGCAGCAGTTACAGAGAGAGGATCGAAAGTTTTTCAATTGAAAGTGAATTGGAGCCAGAGTCGATGGAGCCGGAAGCGCACCTATGCTCACTTCCTATTTGGAATGCAGGTTAGCTATGTCCAATTATATATACAGTCTATGATTTCAATTCCTTCTTCAATACATACAAAAAGATCAGCCAATGGATGACAAAATTCCACACAAATATGATCAAATTTCTTACACAATTAAATACATTTTACTGTATTTTTCTTTTTTGCAGTGCTCTATTTGCCAATCTGCTGCTCTATTGGTTTACACCCCCTTACCTCTCTCTCCTCTCTCTAAATCCACATGGCACTAGGACGCTCTCTTGTACATTAAATAAGACCTGTCACCCACGGCAACACACATTTATTCAGCCTTACATTCCCTGGCACTCCGAATTATTTCCTTCATTCCTGATAACCAAATTACAATATGGCAGTTCTCCCCGGAGCCCTGGGATTGTTAGAGACGGCTCACAACATAACTTTCAACTGATGTGGCATTTCATGTACACCTGCCAATCAAACAGCACATAGGGGAGGCATGCAAATGAAAGCGGGCGCGATGGTGTGCAATTACAGCTCTGAGCCTGGCATAATCCCCCTATTCCACTGACGACCAGAGTGACAGCTGTACCCGGAAACCTCCTCTCTGCCTAATTTCACCGGTCTACAAATGGGACACCCGGATCACATAGAGCAGAGAATATGTGTCAGTTCATTTTAGTATAATGTATTTTATGTAGTGTTGTTACGGCGATAGTCAAATCCAGTTCTGATTTAGATGGAAAAGCTTGGCGTAGTCAAGAGTTTTCGCTACCTTTATATGGTGCCATTTTGAGGACTGTTAACCATTCAAAAGAGAACATATTTTGTTTTAATTGTTAATCGCTACTAACCTAGAACAGAAAAATGGGTTTTTACGAGAATCCATCTTGGCGCGCTCCCGCTGGTGTGATTGGTCCAGCAAACCAGCTGCCTGGTCCAATCACAGAGCAGCATCGAGGTTTGTGTGGAAGCTAAAAGTGAAGCGCCCAAACAAACCAAAACAAACATGCCGACGCTGACAGATGACCCTTCAGCCTATTTTAGACTTTTCGGCTTGTTCCGCTGTTGTGATGATTTGACCAATCAGATTCAAATATTTGTCATGACGGTCCACCTTTTCCTGAACGCTTTCATCCGTTCCAGAGTGATAATGTGTAGATACATATCAGTCTGGTATGAGACAGGTTAAATCGTTCCGGTAACTGTCCTAATACTTCGTTATTCTGAAACCCTGCTTCTCGTTATTTGTAACATTTTGAGGATGCATATAATTTGAAGAATGGGTAGGATTAGATTTATATATAAAATGATGTTTATTCTATCCAGTGGCTCACAGTTTGCCTCCTGTTTAATGTTGCTAATCTAGGTGCTGTTACAAAGACATATGTGTGAGTGGGCAGAGGCTCTCAGCTGCCTCCTCTTCCTCAGTGAAGACTCTGATGAAGAGCAGAGTGAATAGACCGTCTGTATCTGCTCTCGCTCTGTCACAAAGCTCCATGATCCCCCTAATCCCTGTGTTAAACATACACAGCACAATGTGGTGTGCAGCATCAGGCCGTTTCACTGCACACCCATCACATCATGTTTCATAAACGCAGCTCTATGGCTGTGTTTAGGCTAAAATATCACACTGTTTTTCTGTCGTCACCTGACTCTCGTCTGCAGCTCTGTGTCTCTCAAACGGCACTTTTGTTGCTTTCCGAGAGGTTGATAAATCAATCCATCAAAAATTCTTAGCAGTGAAACTCAATCAAGAAAGGTCATGTCGGCGGGAAAAGAACAGATTAAATTAGCATTGAATTAGACACAGAAAGTGAGCTCTGTCAAAGCCGTCACTGCTCAGCACAATTAGAATATGTTAATTATGCATTTCATTAGAGGCCTGTGAGAGGAAATGTCACTGGTGAAGGCAGCCGAAAAATGGAAGATTGCCAGGCCCAAGTTTCTTTGTGCTGCGCGTGACACCTTCATTACCATCAGGGATGGCTGCTCTGATTACACTTTTGTATTAGTTTAAGCCTTTAGGCTTCAAATGCTCGGCCCTTTTCTGATGCGCACTGAAGACTCATTCACACAGATATTGTCTGAGGTTGAACTCTTTGTTGGATCCTTCGCTGTAATGCCACTGCTACAGCTCTTTGTCTCTGTAGGTGACGGCATTTACCGCCTTTGTTTCTGTATCGCGGGTCACTGTCCCTCGCTCCACATTGGCGCTGCTCTCTGAGTCTGCACAGGGCTTTGTCTTTAAGCCTGCACTGTTGACATTAACAGCAATGGTACAATTTTCTGTTTTATCTTCACAATATAAGGCCAACAGTTATTCAGAGTGAGACAGAGCAGTCCGTACCTGCAGCCCCATCACAGAACACCGCAGTACTTATTCTCTGCTCCGGTGATTAACTCCTGCATGAACTCCTGAACAGCGCCTCCCGGTGTTAGCTTTGACAGGTCATCACACTGCAGATATCACAGACTAGAGCAAGGGAAAGCAGTACCGCGGCCGTGCACATTACGATCCGCCAACTTCTAAAACTTCATTAAAACAAAATGAAAGCACTTTGACGGCGTACTTAAATTAAATGGAATACTACAGAAGAGAGATGACGGAGGGCGGCAGAGAGAGGCCTGTCTGACAATTTCAGCGTTCACATACTTTGATGACACGCGATGATTCCCGCCCGGAGAATGGCTGGAAAGATTGTCTGAGGAAGAGGCTATTTCACAGTTGTAATATAGATGTCTTGAGTGAGTGACTACCTCCTGCTATGCCTTTGTAACCATAACTGAGAATATACTGTACCTTTGGAGTTTGATACTCACCTCCTCCGATTGGCTTTTTGCACCAAGCAGAAGAGGGCCGTCAATCTCTTCCTTGTCTTTACGATTCACTGTATAATGGTCGTTAACGTGGGATCAGTGTGCCAGCGAAGATTATAGTTTAATGACAGCCATGTGGTTTTATGGAGGGTATGACTTAGCTAGAAACCCTTTTTATCTTTGCCCAAAACGATGTGTTATTACTCAGTCTGAGAGATCGTATTTTCAACGGCTACTTTTCACTTTTTCCACCTCGCATGGTCAGCACTTCTTTCAGCATGAGAGATGGTCACGAAACACCCACAAGGAAGAGAAGACGTGGAAACTAAGACTCAGGTTGTAGACGCGTTAAAATGCCATAAAAAGAATGTTTAAAATTTCAAAATGGAGGTGAAAGTGGAGGCAAAGTGAGGTAGACCATAACACATTTTCAGTAACTGACATCAGATCTAATAGCTAATAATTTAATGTAGTTTTTTTACATAAATGAGTAACAATTTTGAGTTTCTAGGTTGGAAAACTCGGTGTACTCTCAAAAACTGTTAAAATTATAATTATTATCTTGCCTCCAAATTGTATTTTGGCCTGAGAAACATCATTCCAATGACATGAACCAATCCGCAGAATAGCAATGCACAGTATATAAAGCCATAAGGTTACACTGTGATAATACTACTGTTAAATTTGGTTATTGTCATGTCCCTTTTTTTCTGTTATTAAAGATACATTATGTAACTTTGCTGGTGGAGGGTCCTCACTTGCTTGTCTCCATGGAGATGTAATTGCTCTGTAAATGATAAACGGTAAATGGTCACATTTTTATATAGCGCTTTTCCACCTTCAAGGCGCTCTACATCAAGGAGCCGCTCACCCGTTCACACACACATTCACACACCAGTGCACGCAGACACTCTACCAACTCAGCTACTGTTGCCCACTGAGCTATGTATCTCCATGGAGACAATCAAGTGACCCCAACCGGCCAAATTACAGGTCTAATTTGTGGGAAGGTGACCCCTCCCGTAGTGAGATGTCCATGTCTTCCAATGTATTTTTGAGGAATAAAACACATGTAATTGAATCAATGAAAGATACGTTTAATGCTGTACTGTGGAACATTCCAGGCACAGCAACAACATCTCCATGGGGACAAGCTAGTGGCAGACCTTCCACCAGAAAAGTTACATAGAGCACTTTGAAAGAAAACATATGCATTCTTATGGTTTTAACTCCCTTCTAAACGAGCTGTTGGTCACTTTTGCATAACTATATTAAAATAATATCTACTTTTCGAACACACCTTATAAACTACACCTCTTTCCAATGACGTATTTAGGTGTTGGAGCTCCCACTGCTGTCAGCAACGGGAAATAACAATAAGAAAATAAACAAATGAGGCCCTTAGGAAACATGAATGCTATGCTAATAGAGCCAAGTGTCGACACAATTTGACCGCAGAATGAGTCTGGTGATGGTTTATGGTCTTAAAAACTGCAAAGGAGAAGTCTGGAGTTTTACCTGTGACGCAACAATCCAGGCAAAATGCGAACAGAGCATTTTTGGACTTATGGATTAATGAAACAAGCGTGAATGAACCAAAATACAACTCAAGGTATGTTTTTGATGAGGAAACAACACTTAAGCATTATGGTGAAAAGCTCAAAAAAGTACATTTTGCATAATATCTTTCCTTTAAAAGACCCGTATTGCGCTATTTTCTTTCTCAACTCCGTGTATGTTTTTGAGGAGGTAACAACATTATAACATGGCTACAAGCTCACAAGAGTCCATTTTGCATAATATAGGACCTTTAAAGTCTGTGAGGTGAGAGCGATGGGCTGCTGAGGTGGGACAGACCCTCTGGACTCTGCCACAGGTGAGCCATTTGCCATTCTCCATCACATTAAAAAAACTCCGCCACAGTGACACCAGCTCCTAAGAGAAGAGAACTAATTAAAACATATCAATCTCTGGTTTAAGATTCGGTCTGCTGCGGTACAGGTTGCTTCAGACTACAGAGTGAGTCCCTCTGTCAGGTGGGGGCGAGGGATATTGTCAATTTTATGGCTTTTTTATAATGTGTCTTGTAACAAATTGAAACTCAGAGTTGGTCATTTTGCAGACTGATAGCAGTTTATAGAACCATATTTCTTGTTTCTTATTGGTGGAGGATTTGCTTGGTGAAATTCTGCTACTGTAAAATAAATAAAGTCTGAAGTCTAAATGTGCATCTTGTCTCATGTCGCTGTGACTTATTTAAAATGCTTTGTAGATCTAGATATTTTCACTTTGAAGCAGACCTATTTTGAAAAATCAACTTTTCAGAGCTTTTAACCATGTTATAGTTGTTTCCTCTTCTCATTTACCCCCTCGCAGCTGTATTTGGGGTGATTCGTGCATGTTTGACCAATCTTGAACCGCTTATTTTCAAGATGACATTTTGCCGATCAACCCTGTTTTCAGAGAACAACATTGCCATGGAAACAAGCACTCCAAATAAGAGTAATGTTTGTGGAGATGCAAGCCTGCTTAAGTTAAAGTACAGATACTGAAGCAAAACAAAATACTCAAGTAAAAGTAAAAGTATCACATGAAAAAACCTACCTAAGTAAGAGTATTAAAGTAGCTGTTTAAAAATGTACTTTAAGAGTAAAAAGTCAAAGTATTTCGCGCTGATTTTGAAGTCCTATAAAGCTTCAAATGTAGTGATTTTGATAAAGATTTGTGCTGAACTTTGTGCTGTTTTTATTTGTATATTTTTGTTTTACTCAAATTATGAACGTATTAAAAATAAACCCTCAGACTTTTCGGCTGGTTTCAGACAATAATGAAAAGTACTTTTCAGTCCTGTTCAAAAATGTAGTGAAGTACAAAATACAAATACCTGCTCTCAAATGAGTGAAGTAAAAGTACAAAATATCCACTTAAGAATGTACTCAAGTAAAGTACAGATACCTTTACTACTTTTATTTTATTACATTCCACCACTGGTTTTTATATGTCTATTTCCTCAGGGCAAAAAAACAAAAAAACCAAAACATGCTTATATTTTTTGGCTTAAAAGTTACACACATATTCACACTGTACCAAAACTAACGTGAATCTAACCTACCTCGAGGTTTGGTGCAGAGCAGAAACAACACCGTCAAACGTGACAAATGTATATCGTTGTCCAAGGCCTAAACGTATTCTGTGGCTGCAGAATGAACTTGATGATTTACACAGGAAAAGGCCTGTGATTCTCTACACTGACAGATCTATGGAGCAGTCTGCCCCAGCTTACCCCATGACACGTAATCCCTCTCCTTTAACTCGTGCGATAGAGATAGATAACAAAACGGCGTATTGATTTGGCTGTCTGCGCTGGGGCCGGCTGTTTAAATGCGCTTGAATCGTGAGCGGTGACAAGTGTCTTCTGCTGTCTCTGCTGTCTCTCCATCGCGGTTTCAAGCTTTTGCATCAGAGAATTGATCAGGTTTATCTGATATTTAGCGTGTTTGGACAGAGATGACGGACAGCGCAACAGCAGTATTCCCGTCCGTGATGAGTTTGATGACTTTAGTGGCAGAAGACAGGTCAATGTGAAGCAGAGGACAACGTTGATGAATGAAGTCCACAAACCACGAAGTCACACGGAATTTGATTGTCTGGGCTATATCTGAAATCCTCCATGTTTTTTTTTTTTCTATTTTGTTCCTTCTCTTAGCGTAATAAGAGTTTAGTTTAGTTTTTTATATTGCATTAAATGATCAAATTACTTATGCTGCAATGTGTATGCAATAAAAAACTGCTAATCTATAGTTTAGACCTTTACAAATAGCATCTTTCAATCTCCTCTCAAATGTTAAAGCAGACTTATCCTGCAAAAGCGACTTTTTAGAGCTTGTAACAATTCTATAGTTGTTTCTCCTCACCATTTACTCACACGAAATTGTTTTTGTAGTGATTTGTGCACGTTTGAGCAATCCTTAATCACTTATTTTCAAGACGCCATATTGCAGTGTTGCAAAGTTTTATTGGTGATAAAAAAAAAACTGTTGGCTCATGGCTCCAACGCTATGGGTGACATCACACTCA
>KN486968.1:0-23581 GCA_000787095.1 Periophthalmodon schlosseri | reverse complement strand
GGTTAATACTGAGGAGATATGACTAGATCAGGCCGGTCGTGTTCACATAAAAACTGCTTATGTAGGAAATGGACTGCACGACCTTTACCGGAATGGCAAGATCACAGTAGAAATATTGGAGAGATTTATTTTTAGATTCGATGTTTTAATTTTGTTTTGTAAAATAGACATTGGGCATGATGAACTTTTGCATTTGGAGAACTATCAAGTCTAGAAGTTAAGATGGAGCATTCAATAAAATAAAAATGAGTAATGATCATAGACTGTATAAAGAACTGGACTAAGTGAGTGTGACATCACCCATAGCGTTCAGCTCCAGCCAAATGTAGCTCATCGAGACTAGCAGTTAGAGGGGCCAATTTGGAGTTCCATATTTAGAAATCCGACCGCGAGCGTCATAGCAACCAAAGAGCCAATCCAGAGCGAGGCTGTTGAAGGTCGAACGCCGCGTCACACCGACACCGCTGGTTTAGCGTGGAGCGGACGCCTAGCAACGGTGTCAATCAAACCTGTTTCTAACGCTAGTGGGAGCGACCTCGGGGAAAGAAGGCGCCTGATTTGTCTGATATTAATGTTGATAACTTGATTTACGGACACAATGGTGAAATAAAATACCAGGATCAGGCTAGCAGGTTAGCTATGCTTTCTTTTTAAATGTTCATGAATATGCGCTGTCCCTTTACAAATAAATAATAGTTTTTAAATGAGATATAAATTCATTTGTTGAGTTGGTAGCAGTGCATACTTATCTATCTATATTACTGTAATCTTCGTAGTAGTAGTAGAAGTAACAGTAATGGCGGCAGTCAAAAAAAGTTACGGTTAAGGTTTATGTACACTGTATTTTCCCCATAAAAAAAATTGTCTTCAAAGCCACTTCAAAACCTTTTTTCTGTGAGGCGTGAGTAGTAGTAGACGTCGCAGTGGCAGTAGTTGTAGTAGATGTAGTAGTAGTAACAGCTGTAGCAGTAACGTAGTAGCAGTAGTTTTATTAGAAAGTCAATTTTTTATAGCTGGATAATTGAATAATAATCTCCAGCGCCACCTCCAAAGTTAAAATGACGTGGAAAAATTGTAGTTAATTTTCGTAGATTAATGAAATTTGGTACACACACCCTTTGTATGATTCTGAACAAAAATGCTAATGAAGACCACACCCTAGCTGTATCCACATTTGCATAGCTAGCATTAACGCAGTAGCAGTATTTTTATTACCGTAGACGAGGGTGTAGAGACAGCATGCTGCGGTCCCCGGTCTATAGCTGTCATCGCCGGCTCTCACTGAGGGGCAGAATAACTGGTGGGATGGATTTGACATGACATTTCATTGACAGCCTGTGATGCCAGTGAAAATAGGGCCAGAAATATCCTGACATTAAGAAATAGCACTTTTTCTGCAGCAATATATGGAGCGCTATTGAGTTTTTTATTTTTTCAGAAGGAGCTGAGCCGAACCCGCGAGGCTTTCTCTCGGATGGGCTACAGTAGGAGAGCGATTCGTGCTTTTACGGTGGTGTTTTCTATGAGCCGGTCCATTTTTCACCGGGAAGAATTGCTCCTGACAGGGCAACGGCCGGCCTAGCGTCTCGCAAAATGTAAAAGGTCTGGCGCAAATGAGGTCTGACCTTATCAATAGGCGAGACCCATCCATCTACGGAGGACCCTCTACGGCCAGAGCGCACTCCGCTTTCACCGCACCCGTAGGAGTTTGAACTCAAGAGCTGTCCCGCTGTTGAAATTAGCACATGATATTCACATGCAGGTAATGACACATGAATTAGTCTGGGGCTGATTAACTTGTCACGCTATTAGTTAATTACAAATTCAAATTTTTATAGTTGGATAATTTAATTCATTGTTAAAGTCGGGCTTCAGAACCATATAAAACAGGCTATACTTTTCATTTAGTACTTTTCAGAAAATTTTATGTTGCAGCCCGCACATGTAAAAAACTCCAGGCAGCAGACAACATTAGTTCATAAATATATCTTTAATTTAAATGAATATTACAAAAAAAAAGCTCACAAACACGGTATTAAACAGCCTTATAGTGACTTTGTGCTGCGAAGTGTGAGTTTTCAAATTTATGAGAATCCATCTTCTGGTACAGACCAGAAAGTGTATATTTTACGACAAAAACATTTTATTAATGATTGCTAACAAGGTATAAAGCTTTATAAATGGTATGATGCTACACATTAATTTAGCCAAAAACAATATTGTTTCATAATGACTGCTGTGATTGGCTGAAACTCCACTGAGAGGCTCTCCTCTTCTCGGGCGATATAGAGTCTTCC
This sequence comes from Periophthalmodon schlosseri, assembly GCA_000787095.1. Taxonomy (NCBI): domain Eukaryota; kingdom Metazoa; phylum Chordata; class Actinopteri; order Gobiiformes; family Gobiidae; genus Periophthalmodon; species Periophthalmodon schlosseri. The sequence continues at coordinate 21,284 of KN486968.1, read as the reverse complement.
AGATTAATAACAGGAGAACTTAATTCAGAGTGCTGCATATATCAATCTGTCTTTAGCCAGGTTAGCTTAATAGTGGTTGGAATCAAAGTCTTTCACAAACATTCAGGCTCGCACTGCAGCCAACAGTCTCCTGCCAACAGTAGAACAATAGTACCTCCTGTAGGCCTGCATATTTACATTACAGTTTGTTCTTTATTCATCCATCTTTTGCAATCTCTCAGACACCACTCAATACGTTGTGATTGAAGGGCCAGAATGATGCATGTCCTCACTTTGATCTGACAGTGAGCCGCTGCATTGATTGTGTAAAATGGATGAGGGCTCTACATTATATTTTGAACCAGGGTCACTAAATAAGTTTGACAACAAGGACTTCATTCAGAGTCATTTGCATAGTTGACCCCAGAGGTCGAGCATCTGTTTAATGAACCGCACAGATGCAGATGTTAAAATAGTCAACTTATATAACTGGAAATTTTGTCTTTGGTCAATTTCAATAGAATTTAGACACAATGCAAGAAATACTCTCCCCTTGTGACGAAGGGTTTGATGGAGGGTTTTGTGGGTTGTGTGCAAGTAAAAGTATCACACAAAATGTTAATGGACAGTAAAACAAATGTACAGAAATTAAACTTTATACCCTTATATAATATGATTGATATTCAAATTTTGCACTTCTCTTAAACTGCGACAGCATGTAATTTTTAGCCCAAATAATAGGCTCAAATAAAAGAGGTCGTGGGTTGTGTTGGTTTGCACTGAAAAAAAGTTGAAAAACGACCTTTGGCCCATTGTGAGCGCGCTTGCATCTCCACAAACCTGACTCTTATTTGGCCTTGATGAAGCCCTCCTGCTTGTCACCGTGGAAATGTTGCTCCTTTGGCTGCTATCTTCCACCGTATGGCATAAAACATATCTATCACCACAGATTATGTTCCGAGGTATGGTTTTAACTTTCTATTTCCTTGGAAACATACAGGTGACGTGCCACCTCCAGCAAGTTACATACTGTACCTTTAAACTGTTGCGACATGTTTAACTCCACTTCCTTGGACTTTTGTCTTCTACTCCTGCTACTCCTAGTTATAATAGTCAACCTAGATCCCTGAATTCACCCCATTAACAACATTATTTTCTAGAGCAGCTTTTGGGTGCATTGCTTCTTCATGATGTAAGAACAGACGAATTAGTCCTGAGAGCACTTGTGTTCTGAGTGCCTCACCAGATGTTCTATTTTTACTTCTTAATGTTGTGTACAAAGGCCACCCTGACCTTGCTTCCCCATATGGTACTCTATCTTCCCCCTAAACAAGATCCATTAGGCTGTAATGGGCCGCTTTTCGTCTATCACCGGACTCGGCTTTGCTCTTACATTTCATTCTTTGGGGCCTGCGTTTTATCCTTCAACCTTCCACAATCCTCTTACACTGCTTTTTTCCAATTTAATCCATTTCTCCATCGCATCCATCATGGACTGTAACCGTATAAACTTTTCCTCGGACTGAATGTTCCGTGTCCGCGTTGTATGCGTTGCTGAGTTGATACGTTGCAGGGGCGTCGCTCTGCATGTACGTCTACGGAGGAATGTTCAGCAGTTACCTTGGTGACGCAATGCAAACACAGCCGAAAAAGTTTTAAGATCGGCTGAAATCTGAAGAAAAAATACAAAACGGATTTAAAACAACACATTATGAGGAGCCTGTGATCAAGCCGGCGTACATGGTCCTATTTAGGTGACTCGCTGAATAGCTTTTGGCTAATGCTAGCTAGCTGTTGCCTGTAATTTTATGTAAGAGAGACTTCTTTAACATCACAAATCAGCTCACATTTGTAGTTCAGTTCTTTATGGTCGAATTGTGTTTAAACAAGGCTCATATTAAAGTGTAACTTGAGTAACAGCTTCAGACAGAGTAGTGCCGTTGAACCTTATCATTATTATTTGTTTGGGATCGGGTCGACAAACCTGCAATATTAATCTCATGCCTTTTCAACTGACGACAATCACGTCCTTAGCGTTACCTTAACTGGCACCACTTTCTGAGGCTATTGTGAAAAAAGTATTTAAAAGTACAGTATGTAACTTTCTTGAGGTGGCAGAGGTGACAGAATTGAATTTTTCTTTTACTATGGATTATACCTGGACGACTGAGGCATTACACAGACACGGAAGTTAAAACCATACTACGGAACATTGCCCATGGAGACGTAGGTTTCATGTCATCCTGTGGAAGATTACAAAATTCCCATGGAAACAAGCAGGAGGAGGTCTGCTTACAGTAAGAACGTGCACGTTTTTCAGTGCAATAAACGCAATCAGCTAAAACAAAACAAAAATGCGACTTTATTTTAGTTTATTTTTCACAAAACATTTCACATGACATAATGTGGCTTTAACTTTTATTTATATAGGCCCAGTAATTACATATATATTAACTATAAACCTGGTCAACAAATCTGACAGTTAAACAGCAAATTCCATGATGGAATTCTGACCCGTCCTCCAGCTCAGTTTTAAACTATAAGGACTCTCGAAGGATGTGATGTAAACCCGACCTATCGTCCGCCCGTTGGAGCCGTAGCGGCGGTGATATCTGGGAATCTTTGTTGTAACATAAAAGACGACGCTATAAAACTCAAACCTGCAGGGAATGCTGGTAATGAAGCAGGTCATTACAGGCAGAAAGTCCGAGGAATGGGAAAACTTATGCATAGGTCAGCTTTAGGTTAGAAAATAACAAAATAACTCCGGCTTTTGCATGGGAAAGGACTGGAGAATTGGTAGGAAGTGCGACTCGCTGATCAGATTAAATGGGGAATGAGAGTTCAAGGTGCAAAGACAAGAAAACGTGCGAGATGAAATAATGAGCCAAGGATATTGTGAAAGTTATTTATTCCTGTGTTGCCAGATAATGATGACAATATTCTCAAATTACAACGGACAATTACATCGAAAAAAAACTGCGATTGTGGAGTTCTGTTTTATTGCTATTTATAATGAGCTGGAGTTAAGTGTGTTTTATCAGCGGTTACCAATAACAATGTTTGGTCCATTCGAAGATTCATTTTACTCCTGTGAGATTGTATGCATGACTAAAAAAACACTGGAGTCCATAAGGGGCAGTAAATACTTTGTTTGTAGTATTGTTTTACAGAGAGTTCATCAGATTAAAAGAGAAAACTAAACAGTAAACAACCGCACTACTAATGTTTAACTATAGTCATTCCAAACTCTTTCTAACTTTATATCAGACCCGTCAACAGAAATTTGGGGGCCCAGGGCAAGAAGCCTCACATGGGCCCCCCTCTAATATAAATTAATAAAACAAGGGTCCAATTCTGGGCCCCTAAGACCCTTGGGCCCCGTACCATAGACCCCTTTTTTCCCCCCATCCATCAACTCCCCTGCGCATGACAAGTAAATGAATGAATCTTGCACTGTATATTCACTTTAAAGTTTTGTAGAAGACCAAGGTTTGTTTTTTTTGTATTATTATTTCAACAACCATTCATTCAACAATCCTCTTATCGTCTTAAATCTTTTCTTTTATATACAGTATGCATAGATATATAGATTTATTTTATAGATTTTAAACATATTTTGGCTTATAACTGACTGCAGAACATCTTTGAAAACTATTACGAGGTGTTTTGGGTCAACTTTGGCCAGTAAATTGTCTTATTACACCTATTTATACAACAGAATGGGATATCGATTAAACTGATATCTTTAAACTGATATCTGATCCATCAACATTTTCAGTATTGGCGCCGATGTTTTACTTTTTGCTGTGAGCATGGTCACTTCTTCACAGATCTGACTTGAAACTTGGCCTAGGGGCGTGACTTGCTTGTTATCCATGGAGATGCAAGTTTAATGCCGTGCTGTGAAACATTTCAGACAAACCAATAGTAACTCCATTGGGATTGGGTCGACAAACCTGCAATATTAATCTCATGCCTTTTCAACTGACAACAATCACGTCCTTAGTGTTACCTTAACTGTCACCACTTTCCGAGGCTATTGTGAAAAACGCATTCGCGGCATTTGAGATTAGCTTAGTGCGACCATTTCAATTCCGGTTTGGTTTGATTGTGATTAACCTTACAACCTTAAACCATACCACTGAAAATTGAAATTGAAAATTGCGCTAACTAACCTTGGTACACTCCACAAGTCCTTCTCGCTCCAGTTCTAGCACCTTCTCCTTACACAACACGGCTGAGCTTCGCCGAGCCTTGAAGCCTTCCTCTTGAGAACGAACCGAGCAACTCCGCGCCTCAGATCTCTCACAACTAGAGGAGACACTTCGGACAAGTTAAACACTGATAAATCTGCGTGTCACTTTGATTTAGACCCGGCGTGGTGCTTTGAGCCACGGGTACGTCATTTCAGCTCTCATATTGTCCGACGAGAGGCTCTTTAGGCGAGCTGCGCACGATGAAGGAGTGAGCGGCCTCGGTGACAGCGCAGAGCAAACAGAATGAGCTGTGATTAATTGCGTTGGAGGTGATCGGAGAGGGAGACGCAGGTAGGGTCCACGTGAGAGCATCTCCAGAGGCACGCGGCACAGAGGTAAGACGTGCAGGCTTAATAAATAGCTTTGAGCCTGTGATGTGTTCAGTGTCACATAAAAGAGTAGGTAATGGGACGTTCGGCGCTGTTGTGATTAAAGATGACTGCGAGAGAATGTGCAGAGATGCTTGGGTTTACAATTGAGTTTGGCTTTTATTTAGAGCTTTACTTATGTAATAAACATATACAGGGTTGTTTATTTATGTTGTTTTAAAATAGAATATAAATGATATAATTTACAACACTTTAACACTGATGTTCCACTGTATAACTTTTCTTGTGGCTTGGCTGCTCGTCTCTACGGCAGTGGTGGAACGTAACAAAGTAAAAGTAGTAAAGTACTTTACTTAAGGATACATTTTAGGTATCTGTATCTGTACTTTTTACTTTTACTTCACATCATTTGAGAGAAGGTATCTGTACTTTCTACTCCACTACATTTTTGAACAGGACTGAAAAGTAAAAGCATTTTTTGTTACTGTGTGAGACCTTCTGAAAAGGCCAAAGGGTTTATTGTTAACTCATTCATAATTTGAGCAAACAAAAATATACAAATAAAAACAGCTAGAAAAAAATATTGATTCGAAAAAGCACAAATATTTTTCAAAATCACCACATCTGAAGCTTTATTACATCTGAAAATCTGCACAAAATGCTTTTACTCTTTAGTCTTTAAGGACAATTGTAAACAGGTGCTTTAATACTTTTACTTAAGTAGATTTTTTCATTTGATACTTTTACTTTTATGTCAGTATTATTTTGCTCTGGTATCGATACTTTTACTTAAGTAGATTTTTTCATTTGATACTTTTACTTTTATGTGAGTATTATTTTGCTCTGGTATCGGTACTTTTACTTAAGCAAAAAAAAATTGAGTACTTATTCCACAACTGCTCAACGGAGATGTAATTGCTTTGCCAGGAATGTTTCACAGTATGGTATTAAACTTATCTATGTCCATGGAGACCAGATGGTGGCACCACAATGCATGCTACAGGTCAGATCTGTGGAGAGGTGTCCCTGCTCAAAATGAGATTCTGTCTTATTCAAGGTATTTTGAGCAATAAAAACACTAGAAATAATAAATGCTATACTGTGGAACATTCAGTTTTTGACATCTCCTGGAGACACTTGTCACGAGGGATTACAATATGGTGCATAGGGCCCTGTTTCCAAATCTAGACTTTTGAGGAGGAATACCTTTTAGATTAGCCTATACGTGCGTGTTTTATAGTGACGGGACTTTCGGCTCTTTTAGGGGATCCGAATCTTTTGGATTTGTTTATTTCAAAGAGCCCTTCAAAAGTCTGGCTCTTTTAATATTCATTTATATGACAGAAGCCAATCTGAGACCTCAGTTTATCTACAAACTAATCCCAGAGAGAAATGACCAAGGCTCAGGTCTGTTTAAAATGGTTCAAACTAAGAGTTGGAGTGAAAATACGGCACTACAATAAAAATAATAATGAAAAACCGAACTGTTATTACGATGCCAAATATGTTTTTTGTGCACAAAGCTCTCACTCGTGTGGCCTGCTCTGCTTCTGTGCTGCTTCTTGTGTTGGTTCAGTGTTAATCAGTGTAAAAATGCATAGAAATTAGAAAGAAAAATGTTTAGTTCTTTTAAAAAATGCGACCCGGTTCCAATTCACGTTAGATAACCGTTCAAAAGAGCCGACCCCTTCACGAACGTCACGTCACTTGTGTTTTAGATTTGACGCAGTGTCATACATGGAGGAAAGCCAAGCTAACATGGGAAGTACGATAGACGCTAGCACAAAATAATTACAAGGGATCTATAGAAACACTTTTGCTAACGCTCGCTCATACGCTTATAAAATTCAGTTTTATTTGAGTCTAGATTGTTTTCAGGCGGCCATGCAGAATTTATGATTTTATGTTCATGGAAGGTTCAACTATAACTAACTATATCCTTTACCTGTACTTCTATTGATATATATAACTTCAAACAATAGGAGTTGGTTCAAACGTAAAGCATTTATTCGTTCGTCGCGACCGAACTGCTGTACCCCCTCGGCACAGCTGCCCGAGAATGAGTCAAAAACATGAGAACTGTTCACCTCTGGCTCTGTTAATGTGGGCCATTAGCGTACATGCGGCGTAATAGGCCATTATGTTCTATCGAGTTGCAGTGCGTTCACTACTGCAGACTGGTTCCAGAGTACACAGTCAGTTGGCGTTTTAGTTTTTCCAAGCAGATTTAGAGGAAGTTCACCGGATCATGGAAGAAGTAAGTAACGTTTTAAAGAGTTAAACACAGCGAGTGAGGGGATATGTTTATCAGCGACGTGATTTATACTCACTGTAATTCACGTAATGCGCAGAGGGGGAGCTGTTAGATTAAAGGGCCCATATTACGCTGTTTTCTGATCTATGTTATAATGTTGTTTCCTCATCACAAACAGACCTGGAGTTGTGTTTTGTTTCATTCACACATTTAACACACAAACCCTGCATATTTAGGCTGCGTTCTTGTCTCAAACTGAAAACGCACTGTTCCACCTTGTGATGTCATGTGGTGATACAAGAAGCGCTCCACTGTGTTTTCAAACTCCATACACCTTCACTAGAATGGTCACGTTTTTTTATATTGCGCTTTCCCACGTTCAAGGCACTCAAAGCGCTTTACGTCAACGGACCGCTCACCCGTTCACGCAGACACTGGAGGCGGGGAGGGTTAAGTGTCTTGCCCAAGGACACAATGACCGCTCTACCAATGAAGTTTGTGTCGAGAACGGGATTTGAACTGTCAACCTTCAGATCAGTGGACAAACACTCAACACCAACTGAGCTGCTGAATCATTTGGATAATTTCAGCCCTGGAATTGGCAATTATCCAAATGATTCTAGCGAAGGTGTATGGAGTTTAAAAACACAGTGGAGCACAACATTATAACAGGATCAGAAAAATAGCGTAATATGGGCCCTTTACCAGTCCATAATCCAGCCTTCTCTCGAATGTTTTGGCTGGGTTAAATGTGCATCGTAATCGGCTCTGTGATAGAAAAAAACGGAACCTAATCAACATAAATAAGTAAAGTCACAATTAGAAGTTCGTAGTCTCTTCTTTGCTGTTGTGGGTGGCTGCAGGGTGGCCTCTTCCACACTGCGGGGACAGAGGTGGTCTCTGAATCTTTCATGCTTGTGGACCCTTCTCCATAATAAATGAGGGCTTTGATCAGCCGCTCCAATCAATGCAGCGCACGCTCCCTCACTTTGTACGTACTTGACACATAACCTCTCGCCCTGCTCCTATACGCGCCAGGAAAACCATCCTCACACGCCTCTTTTGGGCCCCTTAAGACTAAAGGTGCCAAATATATGCATATATATGTTTAAGTGCTATTGTCACTGAATAATGTGGTGCTGTGTGAATGAATGAATAAAACATAACTCTAACCCTGTTTAAGAATTTTCCAACACACTGTGACCTCATTTAAATATTCAAATTTACCTCAATGCTATATTTACTTTAATCTGTTATTATTATAGGCCTCTTCTCCCTGGTATTTAACAGTAGTTAGACAGGATATCTCGGTGTTTTATTGTTCTTTTCCTATGTATCGTATGATCTGTATATTTGTTTTTGGTTGACTTTTATATGAAGCACTTTGGGCAGCTGAAGTTGTTTTAAATATGCTATAGAAATAAAGTTGAATTGAATTGAATAGAGCTGAATGAATATGCTAAGTATGACTCAGGCACAGTGCACACTAGTGTAGCTCTGAATGAATATGCTAAGTATGACTCAGGCACAGTGCACACTTAGTGTAGCTCAATAGACCTAGCCTACATACAGAAACTGTAAACAATAGCTGTTTCCAGTTTCAGTGTAGTTAGCTCCTCCCAGAACTGAAGAAGCCTCTTGGATGAGCAGCGAAACGTCTTCACTCCTACAACTTTTTGTCCAGTTGATAGATTTTACTTTTGGCTTTTACAATATAGTGAATAGTTTCTTTTTAAAGCTATCGTCATCAACAATGAAAAAGACATAGGTTCCACGATCTTTTTTACAATTTAGTTCAATGTTGTAGCCTTAATAAAGTACGAGCAAAGACTTAAAGGACTTAAAGACGAAATTGTGAAATGGTACATCTCGTAAGTGCATTGCTTTCATATTTGCTATCACTGTTGAGACCCATTTTGTATAAATAAAGAACTATATCAAATTAACCTTAATACACACAGACAGAAACACATACAGTAGCTCCGGCGAACAGCTAAGACTCTCACAAAACCACTCGAACAGCTTTTGAAGAGAAGGCGTTAGCTTTTGTTAATTCAGCACCAAACGTGAATCTTTGTTTTTCAGCTCTTCCCCAAATCCTCCAAAAGTGCAAATGTAACCCCAAATTTTCCCCGGCAGCCGTGGCCGCTCTCATCTGTGTAATTGGCCTGTTTTTGTGGCGTGCTCGGTAAAGTGGCAGAGATTAAGTGCACCAGAACACAGAGCATATTTAATGAAAACGCATTTGTAACTGCCGCTCTCCATTATTAAACTCCCCCAGTAGTTTTCAGCTCGCACGTTTTGATGGCTGCTCCGTCGATGTACTTCGTGTTGATTTAGTGTAAATGGCGCCGTTTCCAATTAACTGCCGCCGTGTCTGATTGCATACATCCATTTGGCTTTGTCTTTTTAATTTGAATGTGATTTTTGTTGGACATGCACAATAGAGCTTCAGTAGCATGGTACAAATGGTTTTCTGCAGAGCAAGAAGAGCATCAATGGTTTGGATTGGTGACCTTTCCTGAAGCTGATGGAGGTGGAAAAATAGCCAAACGGACTTATACATTTTCAATTTTGGGCACTCGGTAGTTTCAAATTACTGTTCCTTTTTGCTTATTTGTTTCAACCAAACTTTTTTTTTATTATATTGACTGATTACATTTTTGCTAATGACTTGAATGACTAAACAAATAATAACTTTGTACATTGCTAAATACGAGACTCACTATGTAACTTCTGGTAGAGGGTGCGCAAATGTGCTTGATGAGATGCTATTCCTCTGCCTGGAATGTTCCAAAGTACGGCATTAAACGGTTTCCATGGAGACAAAGTGACGCCACCGTATGACTTTATCTTTTCCTAGATATTTTTGAGCAACAAAAACAGCTGTAATTGAATTAAACCTTCCAGGTAAAGCAATAGGCTCTGTGCACAGTAGCCCGCTAGCTAGCTCACTGTGTCTCCAAGCAACAGTCACTTTTATTAAAATCGGAAAACTTAAAATAAACAACTTATTTAAAATTCAAATTAATTAAAATAAAGACTACCCAATTATTTTTATATGTAGAATACTTAAGTTTGTGGTGTTGTTTTAATATTTATTATGCCTCAAAATTAGAATTAGTGTTAGCATTGAGAGTCAAACATCTCTCTTTCTAAACACACAGGTGTCTCTAGTGAAGTATTTTATTTGTGTAGTTTTTAACAGCCACCTGCAGCTCTCTGTCCACTGCCTGATCTTTAAATATTTATTCATTTTAGTGTGACTCTGCAAAAACCTCATAGAGATAAAATTGGACAGGAAGTAGTGATGCTAACAGTGAGGTTGCCGGATGATATAGAGCCTATAGCATCATCATGGAGACAAGCAGGTGGCGGATCTCTCATCAGAAAAGTTACATAGTGCCGCTTTAATAAATAATAGGCTGGACAGAGATCATGTAGTAACTCGACCTGCTTTTCATATTTGCCGATGGCAGTACATTTTTTCACCAAAGACGACTTCAAACAGAGGAGATTTCAGCAAATACGAACCAATACAAGTTTATATCATTATTCAGTCTGAAGTCATCCATCCAATAATCACTTTTCATATTGATTAAAGTTCCAGTCACCACTAGAGGGCCCTCTCCTCCTCCCTACCCCTCCGTCCTCATCCATCTTCACCCGCTCACGCAGTCCGGCCCTCCACTCTCAAATCTGAAAGTCATGAGATGTTCTCAGCTCCGAGGAGACAATCCATTTGAATGGTCTTAATCAGTGCTTGCACTTAAGGCCTCTCCAGTTCACCATTCAATTATTACCGTAGCATCTCCTCCCTGTCTCTTCCTCTTTGGATCCCCATATCTGCACTCACTATCAATATTCATTTTTTACCCCTGTTTCTCCCAGTAGTAGCTGGACAGATGATTGATTTTAGCCTAATAAAAAGCCCTTGAGGTCGGATTGAAAACCTAACACCTTACTCACATATAGGTTGCGTTCATGTTTAAGAATTGGATGATGTCGTAATATCAGATGGAGGGCGAGGGCCTATGTAACTCTATGGGAGATGTACAGTTTTTGAGAGATATATTCAAATTAACAATCCAAAAACGTTGAATCTTATCTTTACTCGCAAGTGATTGGGTCCACAAACCTACAGTATTAATCTCGTGGTTTAAAATCCTTCAAACTGTCAGCAGTTATGTCTTTGGAGTTGAATAATGGCACTTCTTTCATTTATTTACTTTTGTGTATTTATACTGACAGAGAAGATGTTGAACGCTGTACCAGTTTTTGTTTCATGTGGATAGGTCCAGTAATTCCAGAGATATTAACCATAAACCAGGTCAACAAATTTGCAATCTGACAGTTAACATTTGGACCGTTGCCATAGCAATTGAAGGTCCTATATTACGCAAAATTGACTCTTGTGAGCTTTAAGCCATGTTATGTTGTTACCTCATTATAACATCGATCAGAAAATAGCGTAATATGAGCCCTTTAAGCCAAAATATATCCTGTTTGAATGCTGAAAAGTCCTCAAAATGGCACCTTTAAGAGGAAGCTAAAACCCATGAACTGACATCTACACTCCACCTCCTCCTCACTTTTTACAACTCCTCCGCCCTTCCTAACACCCTGACTGACTAGCTAGCCTCCTCCCCTCGTTTGCGGCTATGCTAAATGGGCAAATGCATTACTGTAATGAGGGGATAATTTATGGTGGAGTGTGCTCCTTGTATTGTTTGCCCATAGACCGTTTGGCCCGTCCTGAAAGTTCAGCCCCTCCCAGAAGATGCAGATGGACTTCTCTTGTCCCAAAGCCAAATCTGTAAACACTGGACAAGCAGCACTCACATGGCTCAGTGGAGAGGCGGGCTCATGGTGCTCCAGAGGTGTAGTCCATATTAAATCAGACCTATTCTGCAAAATGGACTTTTCAGACCTTTTAACCATGTTATAGTTGTTTCCTTCTCATTTACCCACTGAAGTTGGGTCTGAGCAATCTTTAATCGCTTATTTTCAAGACGCCATATTGCTGATCAATCCCGTTTTCACCGCCACCGGTACACGCCCACTGTGACGCACTTTGTTCTTCAAGTTTATTTTCTTGATCCGGAACTTCGTTTAATCATTTTGGTAGTTGGTTAGTCATCGGACTTGTGTCTTTTATTAAGTTGTTTTAGATGAATATTGCGATTTGAAATGTCCAAATTATGACATAATGATCCACAGGTGTTAGAGATTATAACTATATAGCAGACATAAGCACAATATGACTGCTTTAAAGTAAACATTGAGCTTTTTAGCAGAGAGTAATTTTGTGGGAAAGTTTGAGCTTTGATTTTAATGACCTTGTTACATCTTGGTAAAAAGTCACCAGACAAGAGAGATGTAAAAATGTTTGCATAGTTCCGTATCAAGATGTGAATGTGTCGTGAAACAGCAAAGCATTCTGGGGTGTTGTTTGAATTTCAATCAGTGAGTGGAATAGCAATTTAAAATGTGTCATCAGTACTTCACTTTGGAAATGAAATAAAATATAAAATAACATAAAATAACAAAAAATAAAATAACTTAAAATAAAATAGCAAAAAATAACATAAAATAAAGTAACAAAAAATAAATAAAATAACATAAAATAAATTAACAAAAAAATAAATAAAATGACATAAAATGAATAACATAAAATAAAAATAAATAAAAATAAAAAATAAAAATAAAATGTTGTCAGAAACAACTAATACCTCTGGAAAATGATCTAGCCTCTGAAAATTGAAATTAAGAATGGCATAAAAATAGTAATTTTTAATGTATATAATTCAAATATCAAATGAAGTTTTCACAAATTTTATGTAGAACACACACCATAACATGAAACATTAAATAAAAAACAAAACGCTGAGGGTTAAATCGGAAATACTTAAAGCAAAAACGTAAAAACATAAAAAGTCAGCAGTTGTAGACATAGCAACAAAATAATTTCATATACTAGTCTCCTCATGACAATTATAGCATCAAGTTTTGCCGTGAATACGAAATACAATATGGTAATAGTCGCTGAATAATAACACGTGTAATTTTTTGACTGTGGACAAAAGAATGTTCAGTGTTTTTCCAGATTGTTCCGAATGTTTTCTTGTACCACCATTGGTTTGTGTGACTCTTCCATGCCCCTAAGAAATACAATATGAATACAAGACTTTACCAAAGGTTTGACAGAAAACAGATTTTAAATTTGAAGTCTGCTTCCTTGTATACATTCGCTTCTCATTTATTTGTGCAGAAAGAGGAGACTCTATAAATGTTGTGTATTGGTTTCCTGGGTTCACAGCCAAGGCTCCGGCGGGATAAGCAGTTAGTGCGGGTCGTTTTTGTATTGTAGTGGTGTAACCCTATAGAGCCGTAGACAGAAAAAAGACTCTTCTCTCAGGAAGGAAGACCACATAAAAGAGAAGTGGAGAGGACGCCCAGTCAAGCACAAGATTAAAGTTTATGTATAAAAGGTCAGACAGTCTCCTTGTTGTAATAACCCACATGTTAAGATGGTTTAAGACGCTCATGAACATGGATGGAGCGCAGCCGGGAGGTCAAGCGCCGCGGCGACAGGCGCTGACCCCTGTCATAAAGGGGTCAGGGTTCAGAGGTTAGTGGGAATCCTGCTGGGACTTAAGTGATCCGGAACATGGAATATCCTTTAAAGAGATGAAGGAGGAAGAAGAGGTGGAAAGATGACAGGGTAAGAGGTTAATATGGGGGATGGTACAAGAGCACAGGTTTAAGGTTGTGTGAGATTGGGTTTGTTTTGTTAGTAGACGTGATTCAGTAGATGTTTTTTGGAGAATTTTACATACGATGGAAGTAACTTTTCTGGTGAGAGGTTTGCAAATGTTACTGGTTTGCCCGGAAGGCATTGAACTCATCCATTTTGCATTTCAGTTACTGCTGCGTTCAATGCTAAAAATACACTGAAAATCATCATCTTGCTCTGGGGTCACCTCTCCATAGATGTGACCTGCAACTTGGCCTGTTGGCATCACCCGCTTGATTCTATACAGCTTAATGCCACACAGTGAAACATTCCAGGCAAAGCGATTACATTTCCATGGAGACAAGCAGGTGGCCACTAAAAAAATTAGATAGTACTTTAAAGGTTCTATATTACGCAAAATTGAGTCTTTTAAGATTTAATCCATGTTATAATGAATATCCTTTAAAGAGATGAAGGAGGAAGAAGAGGTGGAAAGATGACAGGGTAAGAGGTTAATATGGGGGATGGTACAAGAGCACAGGTTTAAGGTTGTGTGAGATTGGGTTTGTTTTGTTAGTAGACGTGATTCAGTAGATGTTTTTTGGAGAATTTTACATACGATGGATTAATTAAAAGCTGCACTAAGTAACTTTTCTGGTGAGAGGTTTGCAAATGTTACTGTTTTGCCCGGAAGGCATTGAACTCATCCATTTTGCATTTCAGTTACTGCTGCGTTCAATGCTAAAAATACACTGAAAATCATCATCTTGCTCTGGGGTCACCTCTCCATAGATGTGACCTGCAACTTGGCCTGTTGGCATCACCCGCTTGATTCTGTACAGCTTTATCTGCATCTGCATTTCACAAACCAAGACTTCACATGTATTTTTCCACACTTATAAGCCTATAAGACAATGTGATAACCAGAGGTGTTCTTTCACTGCTAATTACCTTTCTATTAAAATCCTCCTGCTACAACTCCTACCATTAGTACGCTGCAGTACTCCCCAGAAGAGGGTGTTTTTATTGACAGTTAAAGGGCCCATATTACGCTATTTTCTGATGTATGTTATAATGTTGATTCCTCATCACAAACAGACCTGGAGTTGTGTTTTGTTTCATTCACACATGTTTAACACACAAACCCTGCATATTTAGGCTCAAACGAAACACACTCTTTTCCACCTTGTGATGTCATGTGGTAATACAGGAAGTGCTCCACTGTGTTTTTAAACTTCACACACCTTCACCAGAATCATTTGGATAATTTCAGCCATGGGATTGCCAGTCTCTACTAAACTGAAGGTAAAATGTAGCTGTTAACTTAAAAACCTCCGCTTCATGACATCACAAGGTGGAACAGAGCGTTTTGAGCTTTGGGGATGCAGACAGCTCAATAATCCAGGGTTACTCAAACATGTGTGAATGAAACAAAACACAACTCCAGGTATGTTTTTGAGGAGGTAATGGCATTATAACATAACTCAAAGCTCACACAAGTGTCAGTTTTACGTGATGTAGGACCTTTGAAGAATTAGCACAAAAATGCTATGACCTATTTACGCACTGGTGTTAGCTTAAAAAACAATTACCGTGATCAACACGGCTCCGTGTTTTCAATTAGCTCGGTACTGAAATCATTACGTATCTTTGTGGGGTTAAAAGTTCACCATTGCTTTTTTTTCTATACCTCTTCACATGCATTAATCACATACATTTACTCTATCAATTTGTCTTTTTAATTCCACTGGCACGAAAACCACCGTTCAGCCCCAAACCTTTCATTTGGGTTCACAGATGAGTGGCTTCACAGCTAAGTACTCACCGCAGTTGCCAATTTTAAAGTCAAGCCGTATGAATACTCAAGGCTAGAGTGTTCATCTACTTTTATTATTTCAAAATACGAAGAGAAATGGCTTGCCAGCTCTTGGTCGGCTTGTTAAAATCTAACAATTAGGCTTGAATACGCACCGTGACGCAGGTTCCAATCGTTAGCAGCATGCAATTGACTCTCTCGCACGACCAAATAGAGTCTTTGTGCTTTATTGGGCTCTCCGGCTGTTTTTAAACTGCCATTTTGTGTTTAGAGGCACTTCTCAATTTTATCGAAGCAAATGTAGCGAGTTAGACATGAGTTATTCCACAAGCGTTTGAAGGCGAGCCCCCAGAAAGGTTGGCCATAAACAAAACGAAAAGGTATTTGATCCACGGCCAGGTATTGATCAAAACTCGCTGTCTGGGCTTGTGAAACCGAACATGTGTGTGAATGCGAGCGGACGGCGGTTGGATTGGAAGCGCGTGGTGGGTAGGACGTAATATGCGACGTAATGCCTCTTGATGTGTGATTTGAGTTACGGCCAGGTATCGATCAGAGGAAACAACATCGAAGCGCCTTTTAAAGTTTACAAAAGAGCTTAACTAGATGCTGTTACAGACTGCGTGGCCATTAGGAGTCGTGTAAAATGCGCCAAAGTGACAGGGAACAGACGGATCGGGGAGGAAAGAGGGGAAGGATGCGCCGTCAGGGGGTTGGTTCGAGTTCTTCAAGTAACCTCAGAAAGGTTCAAGAAGACTCATGTTGTTTCGAGTATTTAAACTATGACATAATCGATCGGTATTTTCACATTTCATAGTACAGATAGCAGATAGAGAGATATTTTATTGTTCAGAAAATGTTGATTCTGAATCTTTTGAATCACAAGTAAGTGCAGAGATGTAGGCGGGGATAGGGGGTAGGTGAAAACTGCCATTTTTTGAGCACTCAAGCCTCAAATGCAGGACAATACGAGGTTACGCAAACATGCACGAATCGATTGAAATACAACTTTCAGTAAGCTAAAGATGAGGGAACACTGTTATAACACGGTTAGAAGCTCATGAAAGTCCATTTTACAAAATATTTCCCTTTTAAGGCTAGAGATATACTTTAAGGGACAGTGTATTTGACCTATGCAGTTGCTATGCAGTTTAATACAGTTTAGTTCAGTGTCTATTAGTGACGTTCTGATACGATTTTAATACTAAAGAATACTCAATCCCAATTCCGATACCACTCTTTCTTTAGACAATAGAATGTGATTTTCACCCTTAAATGGTAGTACTTTCTTTTCTATTCCCATGTGGCCTTATATTTGTGTAATCCCTCAGTCGTCCAGTAGGTTCCATAGTGGTCCATGGGCGTGTACTAGTCTATGTGTCTTATACTTGTTCTGATACAGCTCAAGATCATTCTAAAGCTATTCAGGAAAGGTTCATTTCTGTGCTGTGAATGTGACTTTTTCTAGTATCAATACCTGCTCAAATGAGTATCTAGTTTTGATACTAGTTTTAGTACCAGTTAGTCTATATGTTCTTTCAATTGAGGATTTCTATTCTTTTCCACTTGCCTATGTATTTTATATTTTTTTTCAGCCTCGGTATAACTTAAAAAGACTCCAGACTGTTAGCTAAAAGAAAACTCCCTCACCTTTTCCCAAGTCCTGAAGAAATGTTAAACTTGTGTCTATTTTCAGCGCTTAAAGCTTATCTGCGGTCTTTCCTTGGGTGGGTCCAAAGGCTATCAGCGGTCTACCAACCTAATTGTTGTGCTGTAAATTGGTAGTGGGTCATTTGTTTGAAAGGCAGTTTGGTGGAGTCCTCGTTTTGACTCTTGCACAAACGGAGGGGGCTTCTTGGACAATAACGATTTATACTGGGGCAGGGGAAACGGAAGTGTGTGTCTTGTTAATGATTCCCATGGCTGAAGTGGACGGAGTGGCCGTTGAAGTCTGCAGATAAGATTAGGAAACAGACTTGGTGGCACTGTGGAAGTGGGCATACATGGGAAAAGACACTGATATTCCGATACAAGGCGATAGGCAGTGCGTGGTAAGAATACTGTATGCCTTTAGTCGATTAATCGGTTGATGGAGTCGTAGTCGGCCAAAAGTTACATCTGTCAACTAATTATTTTATTCTGATTATAAGAATTGATATGGGACCACAGCAGAACAGAGGTATGAAATGAGTTCGCTGAAGAGTTGGTAGCCTGTATTTTGGTATTTATATGTAAAAAGGGAACATAGAGAAAGTTTTGAGAACTTTTGCCACGCCCCCTTTTTAACGATCAGCAAGAATTTAGTCGAGCAAGAATTTCTTCAGTCGAGTACAGCTCTACTTCATATATTTTTTGTTAGATGTCAATTACTTTATAATGTTAAAGGTGCACTATGTAACTTCCGCAACCTGCTCGTCTCCATGGAGTTTAACAGTAATTTATCTTCATGGAGACAAGCGGGTAGTACAACCAGGCCAAGTTACGTGTCAGATCTGTGGAGAGGCGACCCTGCTCATAGTAGAATGCATGTTTTTCAAGGTATATACAGGAATAAAAACGTCTGTAATTAATTCATGTATGTTTAATGCCATACTGTGTTGCATTTCATCTCCATGGAGACAAGCAGGTGGCAGAGAAGTGGTAAAATTATTATCATTTAAAGAGGGGTATTTTACTTCTGTAGGCTATTAACTGCTAACGCATAACATATTTAGATCACCATGTTACCTTTTATTGTTTTGAAAATGTGATATTTGCCAAAACTACGTATTAAAATGTTTTGTAAATTTCACTTTAGCTTTTGCCGCTGAGTCACTCCTCCCTTTGCTCTCTGCGCTAAGTCACTCCCCTTCAGAGCGCTATCACAACACAATCAGCTGCATCCCACTAATGAAACTACTGCACATCGCATGTATTTGTGAAGTTGTTGTGCACATGCCTTTTGTATCATACCATGTATATTTATGGAGAATTATCGCGTTGGAGCATGGGTGACGTAGGCTTGTGGGCGGAGCCTTGTCCAGGCTCATACTGCCAACCCTAAGGAGGGTTTGAATAGGGCCTGGGAGAGATCGCTAGATTACTCAAACATGCATGGATGACATCTAAAGCATCTTCAGACATGTTTTTGATGGAAACGTTATAACATGGTATAAAGCTAATTTTGCATGACACCCCCTCTTTAAATCAGTTATTTATAGAATTCTTCTAAACCTCTAAACAGTATTTTAACAGATTTAATATTTATGTCACTTTCCTTTATACTTTTATACTTTTATTTGACTTTTGTCTTCTCTTTACAAGACCAATCCTTTACTGTACCCATCCAGTCCAATCCTCATATCAGATAGACCCTGTTTAATCCAGCGTTCACACTGTGTTGTGGTGCGTGTTCATGTCTTCACAAAACTCATGGAATTAATATCCAACGGAGATTATGGTCAGACAAGCATTCCGAGTTCTCCACAAGTTCGCCACACGCCCCAGTAGCAGATTTTTATAAGTCAGGAGTTTAAAACATCTTCATTGATTAGCGCACGTCATATCATATTATAGCCCCGCAATCGCTTCCCCCATTGTGATTTAAGACAACAGAAAGTCTTGTAGCGCCAACTCAGCTTTTCCATTTTACAACTCAAACTGCAGTACTTCTCAGCACCACTCCGGTTTAACCAATCTAAAACACGCTGTGCCTTTCCAATAGCCCCTTTCCCCTCATATCCTGTCACATTGAAAAGTTATGAGTTTAAACCTGTATTTTGATTAGTCTGGACAAGGCCTTCACTAAGCTCTTTGTATCCAAGATCTCCCAGCCCAGCCACAATGCCCTCTGGCTCCAAGTCAAGCTGAAATTCTCAGTGTGATTGTCAGCCAATGGCACGCTACGTTAACCTGTGCTCTATTTAAAAAGCGGCCTGAACGAGCAGCCGTTTTCTCCTGGATTTTAATAAGCGTGATGTAAGAGGGCCCCATTTTGTCCGCCTCTCCATCCAATAGTGGCATGTAATTACCTTTAAGACCTGCTCCCTATGCTCTGGGATTAGCCATAATCCATAACCAAAACCATAACTATTGCCACGCCGCATAAAATCCGAGTCAGACACAAGCAACGCGCTGTCCTGATTCATTTTTCCAATTTATGTCAAGGTTGGAAACAAGCATGATACAGAATGCAATGTATTTTTTGTAACTGGCGAGCTTCAAAGTGTTCTCAAATGAATAAATTGCATAAGGAAATATAAAGACGCAATGTATTTTAGTAGAAATGTGAGGCGATGATGAGCGAGGACTTTCTATATTGAATAATAATGCCATGTTTCGCCTTTTTGCTCGTCTATAGTTTGCGCATAAAAGTAGTTTGAATGGAAGTTTGTAGTGAATTCTGTGTTGGAGTTTTGCCGGTGTATGTTGTTGTAAAAGAAACCCTAATCTGAAACCGTTTCACTGCAGATTTGTGAACACACTCTAACCCATATAGTCTGTGTTTTAACCCTCTGAAGCATTGCTTGACCCTTGACCTTTTTTGACTCGCCAATGCTATTATATATGGTAAATGGTAAATGGTCACCTTCAAGGCACTTAACATCAAGGAACCACTCACCCATTCCCACGCACATTCATGCACAAGTGCCCACAGACGCTGGAGGCGAGGTGCGTTAAGTGTCTTGCCCAAGGACACAACGACAGCATACACCTGTGGGAGATGCAATCGCACGGGCAACCTGCGGGTCAGTGGATCTGACCGCTCAACCAATGACGTTTATGTCGAGAGCGGGATTCGAACCGCCAACCTTCGGCTCAGTGGACAAACACTGAGTCACTGTCGCCCATATACTCATCCGTTTCTTTTAATTTTGGGTTTCCGTCTCGAGTGTGGGTTGGAATAATTAGTTTTATATGAACAGTAATGCAGAAATAACATTTGAGTTGAATTTAAAAAAGGCGTGATATTGTAATTACTTGAAAATGCAATGTATTAAAGGTCCTTTATTACACAGAGTTGACAAAGTTGTGAGATTTAGCCATGTTATAATGTGGTTACCTCATCAAAAACATACCTGGAGTTGTGTTTTGTTTCATTCACACTGAGAAAACTGAGAAAGTATGCCCATATATTCTTGTATATGTTGTATTTGTATATAAAAGTCTATTTTAATTCACCTTATTTTAATGCATGCCCTTATTTTTATTACGCCATAGTCCATAGTCTTTGTTTTATGCCACACTATA
The DNA here is from genome assembly GCA_000787095.1 of Periophthalmodon schlosseri. Taxonomy (NCBI): domain Eukaryota; kingdom Metazoa; phylum Chordata; class Actinopteri; order Gobiiformes; family Gobiidae; genus Periophthalmodon; species Periophthalmodon schlosseri. Next base: position 682 of record KN486968.1, on the reverse strand, counting down.
ACGCCGAAGCAAGTTCCTAGTTTGTGAATTTTGCTCACTGACAACAGTAATAAAACTGATTCTCATTCTGAATAGTCACCCTCAGATATAACCGCCTAAGAAAAAGCTACTATTACTTCAACTACAGGTCTCAAACGATAATGAATAGCCTACTTCACACCAAAAATGTTAAACAGTGAAACAGAGGTATATACAGAGGAGTAAAGGTGTAGAGCGGCCGGCCCCCTGACTGTCCTCAGAGGAGACGTGCTCGGAACACAGGGGCTGTTGTTTTGAAATAGAGCTTAATATCCTGCTTTTACTGCTGATGGGGATGTGTGGGCGCCTGTGCTTTTACACTCTCTGCTCATATCTGATGTCGGCTAACCGTATAAAACACACTAGATTAAAGACATAACAGTAAACACAACACCAATGTTTTTAATAACGTCGTCCCTCTACCCAAGTGTCAATACGTATATTTGAGATCCTGCCACAAAATATCCACTAGTGATGAGATCAGATACACAAATATCACTCAGGTACTATGGCAAGTATATAATAATAATAATGCGTTGGATTTATATGGCGCCTTTCAAGACACCCAGAGCCCTTTACAATTGAATTATTCGTTCATTTCACACTCGGTGGTGGTAAGATAGTACAGTGTAGCCACGGCTGACCTGGGGCAGACTCATAGACT
>JACM01011500.1:0-16495 GCA_000787095.1 Periophthalmodon schlosseri | reverse complement strand
GATTATTTATGTTTTGATTTGATTTGTGTTTGATAAAACACAACTCCAGGTCTGTTTTTGATGAGCTAACAGCATTATAACACGGCTTTTAGCTCAGAAGAGTCCATTTTGCGTAATATAGGACCTTTAAAATCGATTCCGATCTCAAAGTCCTTTCAGTTCACAGATTGTCTTTTTTTTTACAGTGTAGACAGACTTTTAGCGATCTCTCCCTCCACGACCCCGCGGTGACCTCCTCCTGTCTGAACCTCGCACCGTTCTGCTCCTAAAGAAACGTGGCTCTAGTTTCCCCATCTCCTCCCTCTCTCCTTCTCTCCTTCTCTCCCTGCTCCCCCTCTCCTCCTCTACTGTACACACTCGCTCAGCGCTGTATGAAAAGGCTATTGTGTCTGGCCTGTAGCGGAGCCATAGGAGAATGTATATAATAGACGACAGCTCATTTAAACAAAAGGGGTCACAAGTCCAAGTGTATTCCTACAGCGGTGGTGCCAAACTTTAATACAAAAGAAGAGGGTGGCATCCGGAAGGGCATCTGGAGTAAAACTGAGGCCAAATTAAAGGGGCAGCAGCTTGTCTCGTGAAGATGTTACTACGTTGTCCAGAATGTTCCACAGAATAGCATTAAAGTGAAGCTAAACACTAAATAAACTTTTTTGGCCACTAAACTGTATATGTACTGTCTACTGTTCCTAGTACTTTTTGGTAATTCTACTACAAACTATATAGACTTTGTGTATATGTGTAGTATATTTGCGGCTTTGCCTGTGTCCTGGCTCCCGTGGCCACTGCAGTTTCAAGTACTAATGTGACATCATCTAGAATTACCCTGATTACAGCCAGATTACAAACACCTGGCTGCAGGGGCGGAGTTGTTAGACCGATCGCACGGTCCAGACTCCGCCCCTCCGTCTCGCCCCCGTCTCCCCTTTAGTCCTCCAGGTAGTACCCAGTTTAGCGGCTCTATTTGAAATGTGGTTTTCGCAGTTTTTTAGGGGTTTAGTCCCACTTTAAATTAATCTAACGCGCATTTCTTCAACTAAAACAGTCTCTCTTACGGTGATCAGGATGAAGGCGAGCATCTCCACAGATCTGACATGTAATTTGGACTGGCAGCGTTACCTGCTTGTTTCCATGGAGATAGATTCGTACTATCTAACTTAAAATGTTCTGTTCTTATTAGGTTGTATTTCAGACAGCTCTCCTCATGAGTCTATTCACTTTCACCACACTCATTCTTCTCATTTCTTTGGTCAAATTGCGATTGTTTTGAGCCTTTTAACACATGTGAGAGAAATGGAGACCTGGCCAATCTTGGTAATTACTTAGACCTACTAGATGTTGGTTTGGTTAGTGATCTGCCCATTTTGATATTTTGTTTGCAGTTAGATATCTCATTCAGGTTTGTATTAAGTCTAAGTCTTCTTTGATACGCACACAGCTGGAGGAAGTGCCTGTGTGTGAGTGGTTTAGTTTTAGAGAGAATGAAGCGCTGATGGAGGATGCTTTGTTTATTTGAGTCACTGGCCATTACTGTAGTCCACTGTGCACTGTTTATATACAGACACAGAGCAGATACAAGCCGCAAGTGTGCACGAGAGACTGAGGAGCGTGCACGAGAGACTGAGGAGCGTGCGCGAGAGACTGAGGAGCGTGCGCGAGAGACTGAGGAGCGTGCGCGAGAGACTGAGGAGCGTGCGCGAGAGACTGAGGAGCGTGCGCGAGAGACTGAGGAGCGTGCGCGAGAGACTGAGGAGCGTGCGCGAGAGACTGAGGAGCGTGCGCGAGAGACTGAGGAGCGTGCGCGAGAGACTGAGGAGCGTGCGCGAGAGACTGAGGAGCGTGCACGAGAGACTGAGGAGCGTGCACGAGAAACTGAGGAGCGTGCATGAGAGTCTATGAGCGTGCACAAGAGTCTGTGAGAGTGCATGAGAGTCTGTGAGTGTGCATGAGAGTCTGTGAGCATGTGTGAGACATTGAGGAGCATGCACAAGAGTCTATGAGCGTGCATGTGAGACTGAGGAGTGTGCACGAGAGACTGAGTGGGTACGAGAGTCTGTGAGTGTGCATGAGAGATTGAGGAGCATGCACGAGAGTATGTGAGCGTGCACGAGAGACTGAGGAGTGAGTGCACGAGAGTCTGTGAGTGAGCATGAGAGTTTGTGAGCATGCACGAGAGACTGATGAGCATGCATGAGAGTCTGTAAGTGTGCATGAGCGTCTGTGAGCGTGCATGAGAGACTGAGGAGCATGCACGAGTCTGTGAGTGTGCACAAGAGTCTGTGAGTGTGCACGAGAAACTGAGGAGCATGCATGAGAGTCTGTGAGCGTGCATGATAGACTGAGGAGAGAGTGCACGAGAAACTGAAGAGAGTGCACGAGAGACTGAGGAGAGAGTGCATTAGAGTCTGTGAGCGTGCATGAGAGACTGAGGAGAGAGTGCATGAGAGTCTGTGAGCGTGCATGAGAGACTGAGGAGAGCGTGCATGAGAGCCTGGGAGCGTGCATGAGAGACTGAGGAGAGCGTGCATGAGAGTCTGTGAGCGTGCATGAGAGACTGAGGAGAGCGTGGAATATCTCCATGGAGACAAGCAGGTGGCCGACCCTTGACCTTGGTAAATGGTAAACAGTCACTTTTTTTTTCTTTACATTTAGGGTTTTTCCTCCTTCAAGTCACTCAAATCGCTTTACATCAAGGAACCACTCACCCGTTCACACACACATTCACACACCGGCGCACGCGGACACTGGGGCGAGGTGGGTTAAGTGTCTTGCCCAAGGACACCACGACAGCTTTCATTTGTGGGAGCTGGAATCGCATCGCCAACCTGTGGGTCAGTGGATTTGACCGCTCAACTAATTTTGATGTAAAGAGCGGGATTCGAACCGCCGACCTTCGGATCAGCGGACACAAACTTTACCACTAGGGGGGCGGGGCTAGGTGGTAGGGGAAAAGGGACAATACGAGCTCAAAATCCAACTTTGAGTCAGCTAATGATGAAAGAACGTTATAATATTTCACCGGAATCAATTTTACGTAACATCCGATTGGAAATGAGCTCATGTGATCGTGTTTTGTGGTCTGCGATTCTGATACTGTATTTCGCGTCGCTGCGCCCGTGTGGTCCGTCCCTCGCCCTGCAGCGGGGAAGTGAACGGTTCTGGGTGGCGCGTCTAAACTGCTCCCTGGGCGACATCACCGCGGCTCGTTAACACAAAGACCTGCTCACATGTTAATTGTTAATTGACTAATTAATTTTTGCATAAAGGCGCACGCGGGGAGAAAGGAGAGCTAATTGAAAGTGACTATAGCTTTAATTATGAGGCGTGTAGTGAGTGGGAGGGACTGTCAAGGCCCGTCCATTTTTCTGCTCGTAATTTTTGCTCGTCTCAAAGTTTGTGTTTTTTTCCGCTCACTTCCTGCCACAACATTTTATTGTAAGAGCCAATAGCAAGACTCATTTGTAGTTTATTAGTTTACTTACTATTATATGCATTTGACCCATCCTGAAAATAGCGCCTCTGGCTAACGGGTCGGGGGCAACGGGTGACTGCGGTGTTGTGCCCTGGGACCCATCTCGGGAGTACCTCGGAGTACCTAGCTAGAGGTTAGCTTTTTGTAGTTAAAGGCACAGTATGTAACTTTCTGGAGGTAGCACGTCGCCTACACGATTCAGCGGATTCAGTAGAACATTAAAACCGCACTTTTTTTTTTTCAATCAATCGGTCAATATCTTTTTTATTTATTTATTTGTCCCCGAGCGGCAGTTTAAGCACATGGAGAAGTAAATACGATAATAACAGAAAAGCTCAAACACAAGTCTCAGTGCAGCTCTACGGTGGGGTCATCAGATCCAGTGTCAAGGCAGTAACAGTAACAGCCCTCAGGACAAAAGTGTCCCTCCGCTGTGTCCTGCAGTATCACAGCCAGCCTTTAGGGGGAGATATAACAGGAAGTCCTCTCTCTTCTAAATCTCACTCTTCCTTCGCTCTGTTGTTTTGGCTTCCTCAAAGTACTTCCTCTTGAACGTCTTCTGCTATTTGAAGTAAAAAGCCCGATGCATCAGTGTAAAAAGTCTGTAGCATTTCAGAGCTGATTATATTGTGGAAGATTATAGCCAAAGCAATTTCCATGGAAACAAGTCCATCTTCCAGGCCAAGAAAGTCAGGTTTGTGGAGAGGCAACCCTGTTAGAGTAAAGATGCATGTTTTTTATAAATTTTTCAGTGAAAAAAAGCTTTTACTTTGGTTTATTTTTTGGGTAAAAGGTTACATACCTTGGGTTTCTTTTTGATTAACGAGGGGGAAAAAGTATATTTGGACTGACACAGGGAGAATATGCAATCTCCACGGACATCTCATTTATAAAACTGCGGTTACGACTAAAAGTGCACGTATGGACAAACAAACATTTATTTTTCTTCTCTCTCCGGCGGGATCGTTTGTTGTTTGTGGACCGAACCACACAAGCCCTCCTCAAGTTGTCTTCTTTTAGATCACAATTTTAGCAAGACAAGGAATGGAACATTTTGTTCATGGGAAACTAAAAAACTAAAAATAAACTGGAATGTTCTCCAGTGTGGCATTACTTAACTTTCTTGCATTTAGCCAATTACAGTTTGAGTGTTACAAGTGTTTGCAATGCCAGAAGAAACCTTGAAAAAACAATACATTCTTATTGTGAGGGGGCTCGCCACTCCACAGATCTTGGCCAGATGGCACCACCAGTTAGTCTCCATGGAGATGTCCAACTTTAATGCCATACGATGTGCACGTACTCCCTCTTACCAACCGACTTGCCGAAGACTTTGAATAAACTCAGTGAAATGACCAGATGAAAGTTGAATCAAAAAGAGGAGTATTCTGCGTTTGTCGTAACAGCTAAAGCGCAGATACAGAATTCTTGCTAGCATGCGCCGTTACGATTATTATCAATTAGCCGAAACAAGCCATCCAAATTCCTGCAAGCTGGTTTGTTAAAAAGCCGGTTAAGCGAGTCTATCCTTATTCAACATTTTTTCCCAGAATTCATTTGCGCACGTGTCTCCAAACCGTCCGTGAACATGTGTGATCGCGCATTTCCATCGACGCTAATCTAAGTCCAATAATTGAGCCGTATGTAAAAACGACACAGGGACAACGGAATGTTTCTGCTAATTCCATCCTCCGCCAGCGCGCGCTAAAAACACAAATTAAATCGCTCCGAGAGGCTAGACGCGAGCGCTAACAAAAGAAATTAACAACGACGCTTGCCTTTTGTATTAGCCCATATGGATTCCTCGCATGTTTTTCCGTAAGTAACCACAGCTTTGCGCGCGTACGGCTAGGCTAAAAAGGCCATTTTTAATCAAGAAATCCATTCCACTTTGGTAACCTCCTCTCTCCTCTTCCTCTCTTCTCTCCCTTAACCCCTCCGCCCTCCTCCACTTCTGCGGCCGCGCGGTGCAGGGAACACAAGAGCGAAAATTAGCCCGGAGCGGTTAGACAAAACACATCTTGTTGGCTTCTAAATTGCTTTGCATGCATGTTAATTGGACAGAAATCCCTACAGCCTATTTGCCACTTCCCCTCTTGATGCTAGCTAGCGGTTTGCGTACGTACAGTAAACCGCGTGTGGCCGTGGCTGGATAGAGGAGGTTATCTGTTTTTGTTGGTTAATTGTGAGGAAGATAAAATCGGATAGGGAAAAAAAAAACATCTAGGGCTAATTCTAGTGGGATTTCTGCCAAATTAGCTCAGTAATAGTGCATGTTAAAAGTCCCCGGTCGCACTCGGCAAGACAGAGAATGAAGTATCCAGATTTGACCTCGTGTAATTGAAATGATATTTTTCTGCAGACGAGATTTCCAGCTGAAATTCCATTTGCGGTCAATTTATCCTGTTTGTTTTTAATTAATGCGAGCGGCTAATGAACTCAGAGGGGATCTTAGCTAAACGATCGCCATTTCCGCCATTTTTTTTTTCCTTTTTTCCGTCTTATCTTTGAAGCTTTGGAATTGGAGCATGAAATTGTTTGAAAGTAGGAGAGGAATTTGGCTGAAATGCAAACACGCAGCCAACAAAAGCAAAATCCACCACACATTTTCGCTAACAGGGGGCTTGATTGGCAATGACGGGAGATTATTTTAAACTATTACCGCTGGAACACACAGCGCTCACCAATGAAAACACACTATCTCCGCAAATACAGGATTTTTTTTTTATATTTGGTTATTAATTGGAACCAGATACAGAGCACTGGAGTCTACTGAACTGTATGTTTTATGAGTTAAGTTGCTGCATTTGGATAATATCAGCGCCCAACCCTGAATTCTTGTTTACACCCAAGAAAAAGTTAAGTTTACTCAACTTTTTAAAAAAATATTGAACTAATTTGTTACCAAAACACTGGAAAAAGTTAGTCATTATTTTGTCACCCTCCTCTTCTCAGTTTGTTTGTGAACTTTATATCCATAGTAAAAGTGCTGAACTCTCTCCATTAGCTTCCTTTAAAGCCACTGTTTGTAATTAGATTGGCTAAACCTGGCCCTGTTGTATTCTCACACTTCACCACTAGATGCTGTCTATGGTACTGTTGTCTGACAGTGCGCCAGCTCTGTCCTCACAGAAGCACAGGTGAGGGGAGGAGCCAGGTGAGGGTAGGGACCAGGTGAGAGGAGGGGCCAGGTGAGGGTAGGGACCAGGGGAGGGGAAGGGGCCAGGGAGGGGCCAGCCAGGTGAGGGGCCAGGTGAGGGTAGGGACCTGGTGAGGGACCAGATGAGGGGCCAGGTGAGGGAAGGGGCCAGGCGAGGGGAGGGGTTACGGGAGGGGAGGGGCCAGTTGACGGGAGGGGTTGTATTCTCGGAGGAGCCAGGTGAGGGGAAGGGACCAGGTGAGGGTAGGGACCTGGTGAGGGACCAGATGAGGGGCCAGGTGAGGGAAGGGGCCAGTTGACGGGAGGGGTCAGGTGAGGGGAGGGGCCAGGCGAGGAGCCAGGTGAGCGTAAGGACCAGGTGAGGGGAGGGGCCAGTTGAGGGGAGGGGTTACGGGAGGGGAGGGGCCAGGTGAGCGTAAGGACCAGGTGAGGGGCCAGTTGAGAGGAGGGGTTATGGGAGGGGAGGGGCCAGTTGAGGGGAGGGGGTTAAGGGAGGGGAGGGATGAGGGACCAGGTGAGCGTAGGGACCAGGTGAGAGGAGGGGCCAGGTGAGGGAAGGGGCTAGTTGAGGATAGGGGTTAGGTGACGGGAGGGGTGAGGACCAGGTGAGGGGAGGGGCCGGTTGAGGAGAGGGGCGAAGGGAGGGGCCAGGTGAGGGGAGGGGGCAACATGTTTCACTGGTAAAACAATATTCTAAACGTACAGATGGTAGGACAAACTGCATATCCTCTAAACGTTTGTAACTTGGATAACAGCGCAATAAATCACCAATTAACAAAACCTGTAAATATAAAGGTCATAAACATTTGGAAGCTCCTTACTTGTTGTTGTGCCCTTAAGCAAGACACTTCATTTAGTGCAGGATTTGTGTAAACTGCAGCATGAATGAGCTTAAATGGCTTCTTGATGTAAATAATTTTAATGCACAAACAGGTACAAAAAGTGATATATGTCTAAGTGCTAAGTGACAAACTAATACATAATAATAAATGAGTGTAATAAATAAAGTAATAAAGTAAATAATAAAGTAATAAATGACATGGGGATTCTCTGGGAAACTTTGTATTTATGGAAATTAGTCTTAATGAGTTTTAACTGTTTTAAATGTAAAATAATGACAAATTGGACAGTGCACAATTCTTTTTTCTCTCAAATTTTTCTGCATTTTTATACTGAACACTGAACCAACACAAGAATCATCACAGAAGCAGAGCAGGAAACATGAGTGAGAGATTTATGCACAAAAACAAAACAAAAAAATGATTTGGCAACATATTAACAGTTATTATTATTGTAGTGCATTTTATTTAGATGATGCATAATTCCAAAGGGTAAACACTCTCCCACTCTCAGTTTGAACCATTTTAAACACATTTAAGCCTTGGTCATTTCTCTCTGATTAGTTTATTGTTAAAATGAGTCTTTTAAACAGCTCTTTGAAAGGAATGGATCCAAAAGATTCGGATCCCATAAAGGAGCCAAAAGTCCCTTGGGTCCTCTCCTCGCGCTTCTCATTGTGCTCCTTCTCGTGCTCCTCCTTGTGCTTCTCACTGCGCTTCTTATGGTGCTTCTCATCATGCTTCTTCTTGTGCTTCTCTTGTGCTCCTCATTGAGCTCCTTCTTGTGCTCCTCATCGCTTCTCCTTAGGCTTCTCATCATGCTTCTCTTGTGCTCCTCAGCGTGCTTCTCCTTGTTGCTTCTCATGTGCTCCTCATCATGCTTCTCCTTGCTTCTCTTGTACTCCTCATCATTCTTCTCATCGTGCTCCTCCTTGCGTTCTTCCTTGTGCTCCTCATCGAGCTCCTCCTCACGCTCCTCTTCATGCTTCTCCTTGTGCTTCTTATGTGCTCCTCATCGTTTTCCTCTTGTGTTTCTCTTGTACTCCTCCTCGTTCTTCTCATCTTGCTCCTCCTTGTACTCCTCATCATTCTTCTCATGTTGCTCCTCATCGTGCTTCTCCTTGTACTTTTCCTAGTGTTTCTCTTGTGCTCCTCATCGTGCTTCTCTTCTGCTTCTCTTGTGCTCCTCACTGCGTTTCTCCTTGCTTCTCCTTGTTCTTCTCATCATTCTTCTCTTGTGCCCCTCATTGCGTTCCTCATGGTTCTTCTCATTGTACTCCTCATCTCTTCTCCTTGTGCTTCTCTTGCGCTCCTCATTGCGTTCCTCCCACTTTTCCTTGTTCTTCTTATCTTTCTTCTCTTGTGCTCCTCATTGCGTTCCTCATGGTTCTTCTCCTTGTACTCCACATCTCTTCTCCTTGTGCTTCTTTTGTGCTCCTCATCGTTCTTCTCTTGTGCTTCTCTTGTGCTCCTCATTGCGTTTTTCCTTGCTTCTCCTTGTTCTTCTTATCTTTCTTCTCTTGTGCTCCTCATTGCGTTCCTCATGGTTCTTCTCCTTGTACTCCACATCTCTTCTCCTTGTGCTTCTTTTGTGCTCCTCAACGTTCTTCTGTTGTGCTTCTCTTGTGCTCCTCATTGCGTTTTTCCTTGCTTCTCCTTGTTCTTCTCATCTTTCTTCTCATCGTGCTCCTCATGGTTCTTCTCATTGTACTCCTCATCTCTTCTCATTGTGCTTCTCTTGTGCTCCTCATCATTCTTCTCTTGTGCTTCTCCTTGTGCTCCTCATCGTTCTTCTCATCGTGCTCCTCATGGCGCGGGCGCGTGGCTTGTACGACAGCGTTCAGTGTCGGCGCGCGTGACTGATGCTCCGTGTTGTGTTGCATGTCACGCCGAATTACAGGATTTTTCATTTTCCCTTCAGCGTCTTCGCCGATCTCCTTTCATCCGGCATCATCGCGTGTTTCCCGGGTTAAGTGTTTAGCTCTGGCGCCGGGTGATATTTGTGCGAGTGTTTGTGAGCGAGGAGAGAGAGAGGAGGAGAGGAGGATTAAAGGAGGAACGATACTGACGCGGCTCGACTGGTAGAGCTGGAGGGTTGCGCGCGCGGGAATATTATGTCAGCGCAAAACAGACGTGAATAAAACTGGATGAGCGAGAAGTTACAGGCAAAGCGCTGACTAAACACGATCAAATACACAAGAAACGTCACTCAGTTTGGGATCTGAATCGAGTAGAACGATGAAGGAAAAGACGAGGAAGCGGCTCAGAAGTGCAGAGGTGGGTGGTCCGATTCCAGCTGTAACCAGTGGGTACCGCAACGGTGGAAGAGGAACTAAAAATACATATACTGGAGCAAAACACATACTCAAGTAAAAGTAAAAGTATCTGTTTAAAAATGTACTTAAAGAGTAAAAAGTAAAAGCATTTCACGCAGATTTTAAGATCTAGTAAAGCTTCAAATGTAGTGATTTCGATGAAGATTTGTGTGGAATTTTGGAACAGAAACAACTGAATCAGTGTTTTTTTTTGCTGTTTTTATTTGTATGTTATTGTTTGCTCAAATTATGAAGTAAACCCTCAGACAATAATAAGAAATACTTGCTTACCTGCTCTCAAATGTAGTGAAGTTAAAGTAAAAAGTATCCACTTTATAATCCACTTTATTTTATTTTATTTTTATTGATTTATTCGGTTGGGACATTGCGCGTTAATGAACAGACATGATTTAACATGATCTTAAACACGCTGGATTATCGCCAAAGGCTAATTTCCAACCGTTGTCCCAAGGGCAGGGGTCACAAAAGGGTCAAAACTACACTCATTACACAGTCCCCTCAGAGTACAGACCCCTCAAATTTGTACTTAAGTACTGTACTTTACTGGTTTTACTTTGTTGCATCCTTGGGCAAGACACTTCACACACTTTGCAAATAAATTATTAGTGATGGTTGGATCAATACCAAATATTGATGTATTGATACTGACTAAGGTAAAAGTATTGATGTAAAAATAGTTTAGTTTAGTCTTGAGACAATTAAGATCATATATAGAGATGTTCTGTACCCGATTAAACACACACACACACACACACACACACATACAGACACACACACACACACACACACACACACACAGTACTACACATGTACAATACAACACAAATCATGACTTAGCTTAATACTAAAGTGCATTTTTTAAATCAAAGTTTAGTCAATTTTTGAAATGCACTGTTAATCACGCCAAGGTAATTCTTTATAGTAGAGGAGTTTCAGTGCATTTTAATATCATTCTCGTATCGGTATCGGATCGATATCGCGGTACTTAGCCATACTTTTACTTGGCAAAAATCACCGGTCACCCATCACAATGAATGATGCATACGGGAGAGTGAGTGAGTGAGTGAGTGAGTGGGGGTCAAAGGGGCAGTAAAGGCGCAGCTTTGCAGTCACATCTCTGTCAGTTAGACCCAGGGCAACTGTGGCTACAATAGTTGTTTATTAGAGTCTAATGTGACTGAGGAATGAATGAATAATGCAGAGTAAAGCAGTGTGGGGATCTGTTTAAATACAACACCGTTTAGTTTAAAATATAGTGAAAGTGGAAATTATATGGGGCAAAAGTAACTCAAGCCTCGTTTCCACTGGTTCACTTTGGGGCGGATCGGTACGGGCCACAAGTGTCTGCACTGTCTAAAGTGAACCGCCCAAGTGGGCCCTGGAGGGTACTAGCTCCCAGAGGGCTCTGGGGTCGGTACGGCTCCAGGCGTGGATAACGACCGAACGAGATGATTGGACAAGAGAGAACGCAGAGTCAGGCGAAAACAAGACGGCAAAAAGCAGATATAAACATAATACAAACATTTCTCACCAAACATGACTGACAACGCTGTGTTTTTAGTTATGGCAACTTAAATGTTGAGCCGACATGCTCCGCAAAACAAAGCTAGTGCACAGCTGACAGCTGTTTCCTGTTTATCCACGCACGCCACTCATATATATTATTATATATGCAATATTATATCTCCAGTGCACAACGAGTCTGACATGAGCCAAACCCAAGGCATTACATAAAGAGACACTAAAACACGGAGGAGAGGTGCAAAGAAGTGAAACAAATACAGAACGAGCTGACGATAAACCAGAAGTAGTTTAGTGTTTTGCTTTAGCTTTAGCTGTAGCCTCGTCTCACAGCGCCACAAACTTGAAATTACTAAACGTCTTGTTGTGAATCGCTGAGATCTGTCATACAGTTACAAGTGTAACTCAGAGCACGGAGACGCGACTCCCGAGGGAGCCGCGCCTCACAGACCCGGTCCAAGGGCCCAAAGCGAAACGTGCCAGCGGAAAAGAGGCTGGAGATGACACAGCAGTATTCCTGTAATCAGAGGGTTGATAGTTTGAGTTACAGTCCCAGCTTTTGGGCAAGGCACTTCCCGTCTTGCCTTAAGAATGTCACTGTCTTTTAATATTTTTTTCGAGCACTAAAGAGAACAGCTCAACTCTCACTTTGAATGAGTCTGCGTTATGTAATAGGTCCACACAGTGTCCTCTTATGCACAAACAGACGTGTGTGTGTGCGCAGGGGTCAGGGGTCACGATGAGGTCAGCGTCTGGGGATCTGCGCTCCGCATACTCCACTGTCACACAATGATGACAGCTCACTCTCGCCCCAAAGGATCATGGGAAGGCTTTTCGGACCAGCTGCACTTTTACTCAAAACACATTTTGTTTGGCTTACGCTGTTTCAAGTGGAGCTCATATTTTTCATGCAATCTGCCGGACGCAAACAGGCGTCACAAATGCTGCAAAATCTGAGAAAAAAACAAAACAACAAAACAAAACAAAACTGCATTATATTAAATTCTCTTTACTGAAATTACTGATCGTTTTAAATTGGGTTATTTCAGTTTCAGATGGACTATTTGGAAATTACAACACAAAAGTGAGTTAAAGTGTTGCTATTAAGGATTTGTCCAGGGAACAGATATTTAGTTGAATTTTTAACAGACTAAAAAAGCTTTTCTCATCTAGTTTCCTCAAAAAGTGAATTTTTAAAGCTGCACTAAGCAACTTTTCTGGTAGAGGATTTGCCGCCTGCTTGTTTCCATGGAGATGTTATTGCTTCGCCTGAAATCTCCCACAGTATTGCATTAAACTGACCTCATCTCTGTGGAGACAACTGGGCGACACTACCAGGTCAGTTACAGGCCAGATCTGTGGAGAGGCGGCCCTGCTCACGATAAGAAAACACGTTTTATTAATGTATTTTTGAGCAGTAAAAAAAATCTTAATTGTGTAAATGCGAGATTAAAACATATTTTCATCTCTACATATTTTTTAGTGAGGAGAAGTCACTGGACGCTCCTAAAACATCATCATCAACATCATTTTTGATAAGAAAACAGTATAACATGGTTTACAATCAGATATATTTATGAAAAATGAGGGAAGACTTTAGAATCACTGCACCATTATTAGCCTTGATAATGAACATAATGAAAAAAATATACAAATTAAGAACAGTTATGGAACACAACAAAATAAAAATAGTGAAGTTCTGCACTTAAGTATAAATTTTAGGTATCTGTACTTTACTTAAGTACATTTTAAAGTGGGTACTTTTTACTTTTACTTCACTACGTTTGAGAGCAGTATTTGCACTTTCTCCACTACATTTCTGAACAGGACTGAAAAGTCAAAGTATTTTTTATTACTGTCTGAGACCTGCTGAAAAGGCTGAGGGTTTAGTTTTAACACGTACATAATTTGATCAAACAAAAATATACAAATAAAAACAGAAAAAAGATCGATTCAGTTGTTTCTGTTGAACAAAATTCAGCACAAATCTGTATCGAAATCACTGCATTTGTAGCTTCCTTAGACCTCAAGATCGACGCGAAATACTTTTACTTTTTACGCTTTAACTACATTTTTAATGTAAAGTTAATTACACGCACCTAAAATTTCTACTTAAGTACAGTACTTCATTACGTTCCACCAGTATCGGGTATTTTTTTATCGTCGTTACTCAAAGTGCGCTACCAAAAAGCTCTTCAAAAATTCTTCCAAACTTTTTCACTTTTTCACTTTGTACTTTGATAAAACGCAGTGTAAGCTTTAACTTGTGCCCCTCGTCTGCTCTCAGCCCAAACGCACACAACGCCCGCGCTCCCAATCCCCCGGCCTCTCCGAGTCCCTGCCGTGGCATTAATTCTGCCCATATTTCCATCTGATTATGGTCCTGTTATACCCGCAACTAATTGAACATTAAATATAAAGAAAGTTAATGAAAATGTCCTTTATCCCCTCCAAACTGGGCCTGAGAGCGCATCTATTACGGAGCCATAATCCCGGCCTGCTGTGTGGAGCTGTGCCCTGCATGTATGCGCGGTTAGCACGTCCCTCCACGGGAATTATAGGAATTTCGGTTGGGAATTTCTATCGGGACAGAGGGGACAAACGCGCTGCTATTCTTTGGTGCTTCTAGGGATTTCTTCAAAGGTTAAAGGGTCTTATATGACACAAAACTGACTCTTGTGAGATTTTAGTCGTGTTTTAGTGCCGTTAACTCATCAAAAACACACCTGGAGTTGTGTTTTGTTTCATTCGCACATGTCCGAGTGACACTGCATTACGTCTGCCCACATCTCCAAAGCTCGAAATGCTCCGTTCCACGTTGTGATGTCGTGAAGCGGTAGTTTTCAAGTGAACAGCTACGTTTTACCTTTAGTTCAGTAAAGATTGGAAATTCCAGGGTTGAAATCATCCATGTGTGGAGTTTAAAAACACAGCGGAGCACTTCCTGTATTACCACATGACATCACAAGGTGGAACAGAGGGTTTTTTTTTTCTGTTTGAGAGAAAAACTCAGCGTAAATAGGATTTGTGTGTTAAACATGCGCAAATGAAACAAAACACAACTCCGGGTCTGTTTGTGACGAGGAAACAACATTAGAACAGATCAGAAAATAGCGTCATATGAGCCCTTTAAAGGTGCACTGCGGAACTTTTCTGGTGAAGGGTCTAGTACCTGTTTGCCTCCATATAGATTAATACCATATACGTTTATTGTTTTACCTGTTCCACAATATCAGAATAAACACATCTAGATTTTATTGCTCAAAAATACTCTGCAAAATATACTTTCTTACTGTGCGCCTCTCCGCAGATCTGACCTGTAATCCCTGCCTATTTCTATGAAGATACATGGAGACAAAGCAGGTAGTGAACCTTCCGAGAGAAAAGTGACGGCGTGTATCTTTAAAGGCCTTATGCGAGTTTTTTGTAATGTCGTTTCCTCATTAAAAACACACCCAGACGTCGTTTTGTTTCGTTCCATTTGTTCATATTTGATTGAGCTCATTCTCATAGTTCAAATCGCTCAGACCCACCTCGTGATGTCATCTGGGGAAGTCCTGAAATGTTCCTCAACTTCTCCTCAACTTGTCCTGATCATATCGACAGCGAAATAACCCACATCATTTACATTTTACAGACTTCTTGGACCTAGCAGTTTGTTTACCTGGGATCCAGAACACGCTTCTTCAATACTTTACGAAGATGTGAGTCAGGTGATTGACAGGTGGATTAGCCAATCAGGGACAGGCCTGGTCCGTCTGTATCAGAAGAGAAAAAATATCACGAGGGGCTGAAAAACATGGCGGTTTTCTGCAGAATCACTGAGCGATGCCTGAACTCTGTTAATCTGAGGCGAGATAAGTTTGATTTTATTTGTAAATCACAGGTGACGAATGAGCTCCTTCGTTTCACATGAGTCACTGAAATAAAAAGATCTGATTGGACGATCACGTTTGACCGGGTTTGAGACGCGACGGAGGAAGCGGGGGCCAGACTGATATCAATCTGTATAAAAACTACACAGAGAGATCAGTCTGGATTTGTCAGTCTGGCAGTTTGTATGAATTATTATATTTTTTACTATTTAAATGACCCAAAAACTAATTTCAAAAAGGTCACATTTTGGGTAGTTTAAGACCTTTTATGTTCGTATTGGCCGATATTTGCTCAAACCAAACCTGAGTGTGAGAGCTGAGCCTTGAGCTGAGGGTTTATTTTTAACACATTCATAATTTGAGAAACAAAAATATACAAGTAAAAACAGCTAGAAAAAAACGATCGATTCAGTTGTTTCTGTTGAACAAAATTCAGCACAAATATTTATCAAAATCACTACATTTGAAGATTAATTAAACCTCAAAATATATGCAAAAACTTTTACTTTTTACTGTCGAAGTACATTTTAAAGTGGTACTTTAATACTTTTACTTAAGTAGATTTTTTTTCATGTACTTTTACTTTTACTTGAGTATTTTTTTGCTCCAGTATCTGTACTTTTACTTAAGTAACAAAACTGAGTACTTCTTCCACCACTGATAATGACATATTGAAGTAAAAAAAATCTGTACGTGATTTTTACAGCCTCAAAAACTTGAAAAAGAGAACTAGTTCATTTTAAATGGCTTGTAGTGGACAACTAGCATGCTAACCGTGGACTTCTGTATTCTCGGACAATAAAACGCTTTATAATTAGATGCAGACAGTGGCGGACTTAAGCTGCTTAATAATATATCTGTTCTGGGGCCAGACAAATTTAGCTTAAAGGGCCCATATTACCCTAAAAGAGTTCTTCTCTCAAACTGAAAACACTCTATTCCACCTTGTGATGTCATGTGGTAATACAGGAAGTGCTCCACTGTGTTTTTAAACTCCACACACCTTCACTAGAATCATTTGGATCATTACAGTCCTGGAATTTCCAATCTCTACTGAACTAAAGGTGAAAGGAGCTGTGAACTTGAAAACTACCACTTCATGACATCACAAGGTGGAATGGAGCATTTTGAGCCTGGATGATGTAGACAGACCAATAATAAAGAGTTACTCAAACATGTGTGAATGAAAAAAAAAACACAACTCCAGGTGTGTTTTTGAGGAGGTAACAGCATCATAACATGGATTAAAGCTCAGAACAGAGAAATTTGTGTAATACAGGACCTTTAAATAT
>KN486966.1:26709-47067 GCA_000787095.1 Periophthalmodon schlosseri | reverse complement strand
GCTCAAAATGCTCTGTTCTACTTTGTGGTGTCATGAAGTGGGAGATTGGCAATTCCAGGGCTGAAATGATCCAACTGATTCTAGAGAAAACGCATGGGGTTTTAAAACACAGTGGAGCACTTCCTGTATTATCACATGACATCACAAGGTGGAACGGAGTGTTTTCTGTCTGAGAGAAGAACACAGTCTAAATATGCAGGGTTTGTGTGTTAAACATGTGAATGAAACAAAACACAACTCCAGGTCTGTTTGTGATGAGAAAACAACATGATAACAGATCAGGAAATAGTGTAATACGGGCCCTTTAAAGGCGCAATGTGTGACTTTTCTGGTGAAGTGTTCGCCACTTGCTGGTCTCCATGATTATGTTATTGCATGAAGATGTTACTGCTCATCTCTCCACAGATCTGACCTGTAATCTGGCCTGGAAGTGTCAATAGGTTGTGTCAGTGGAGATAGATAAGATTAACGCAACACTGTGGAATATTCTAGGCAAAGCAATAACATCTCCATGGAGACAAGAAGGCAGGCCATATAGAGACATACTGAAATGTTACATAGTGCTATAAGATATTGTCTGTATTTAGTACTAAGTTAACAGTTTAAACAACACTGATTAACTGTACAAAGAGAAGGGGTAGACCAGACTATTCCTTTCACATTTGACTCAAGATGCTTCCACTACTTTCATCCATCTGAACATATTGGCTGTGCAGATTTTGGACAGAGCACAGCTGAGCACGTCCTGCCATTTCTTGCATATCTGCCAACCTGGAACGCTCCAAAGCTGTTGGTCCATAAAATATTTTTATCTCACCTCGAAGCATTTGTCATAACCTCCATTGTACAGTAGAATATTCTCACGTTCAGTGCATGTTAGCGTTACCAGCTGTTTTTTTAAGACTTGTAGTAAACTGTTGTTGGGAGAGTGTCACTTTCATTTTATTTTCTCACGTATAGTAAGTAACCCTAGTCCTTTTTTGGACAATATTTATTTTGTGAACCAGGGCTTAAAGATCTATATTACACAAAATTGACTCTTGTGAGCTTTAAGTCATGTTAGAATGTTGTTACCTCATCAAAAACATCCCTGGAGTTGTGTTTTGTTTCATTCACACATGTTTGAGTGACCCTTTATTATTAATCTGTTTACATCTCCAAAGCTCAAAATGTCCTGTTTCACCTTATGATGTCATGCAGTGGTAGTTTTCAAGTTAACAGCTCCTTTTACCTTCTGTTAAATGGAGATTGGCAATTCCAGAGCTGAAATGAATTATTGTAAATGATTCTAGTGAAGGCTTATGGAGCTTAAAAACACATTGGAGCACTTCCTGTATTACCACATGATATCACAAGGTGGAACAGGGTGTTTTTTTAGTTTGAGAGAAGAAGTCAGCCTAAAAATGCAGGATTTGTGTGTTAAACATGTTTGAATGAAACAAAACACAACTCCAGGTATGTTTGTGATGAGGAAACATTATAACAAAGATCAGGAAATAGTGTAATATGGGCCCTTTAACATGAACTTACTGTCTCACTGTCTATTATCTAGATTGTTTACCTAGAAAAGACTTTTTTCACAGATATTTACCCCAGAATAGTTGTAATTCCTTTGCACAATTTAACTCATAACAAGTTAATCCAAAGATTGTCAACTCTAGATGGCCCTCCTTCTACTGTGTACACAAGCAGAGCATTTGGATATTAACTTGGATCTGGGATGGGGACAACAACAGCAGCACAGCTAATCTAAGCCATGTTCCTCAGAGGATTGGATCTCGGGGGAGGGAATAAGACTAGAACGGCGTAAGACTTAGAGGTCTCATTGTCTCTTCAGAAACAGCGTATACTATTTTAAAAACAAATGTGACGTGGATGAGTACTACGCCTGCCAACACTGCCTAGACTTCAGCTATTGGCACAAGACGCTTTAATTGTTTATCTCTATCTGAATGCTCTGTTTTCTTGCATAGTCTCCGGGGTAACAATCAAGAATGGTGTGTGCCAAACTCGTAATGAAACACATCTCGTTGCAAAGGCAGTGCAGCTGATTTCAACGTAGTAGGAGGGAGATGTAGGGGCCTTTTTGCAGTTGGGGGCCGCTTTTTTTCCATAGGAGAATGAGGTGACGAAAGAGCAGGCAAATAGGAGCGACGTGGCACGGCTTCAGAGAAAGAACGCAGAATAAAGTGGGGCACGAGGTTGCAGGAATTAGGGTGCTAATGTAGGGGCCCCATGGGAACATATGGGGTGGGGGTTCGGGACGGTGTCAGGGCGACCACTAATAATCTACAGAACTGTGAGATAAGAATGGTAAAGCTAAGAGGGGGGATGGTAAGATGGGAAAAATATAACCTATACACCCAAGGAAACCAAATGATGAAAAGCATTGCAAATAATCCCACTGTTGCCCGTAAAAGACGTATCGAGACGAGGGAGGCATCTTTTCAAATAATATCTTAGCTTTCCTTTGTGAATTTCTAAAGCTGTGTAAACAACATTGTGCCGCGTGTGGGTTCTAGTAATTCGCTATGGGCTTGTATGTTCGCTGTGCTCGCAAATAGCAACCCCGTTCTCCTGTGTGAAGTGCATTATGCATGAATTCTGCGCTTTGGAGTGTCAAGGGAAAATTGGCTACAGCGGTAACAATGAATAGAGAGGAGAAGCAGCGTATGCATGCATGGTATGTATTTCTAATGAATGGTTGCATAATGATTTCTGGGAGACAGTGGGAGGCATGATGTTCTACCTTCAGTGTTCCTTGAAAGGGAACATCTTGTTGAGACACTTGACTTGTCTGGGACATTGGACCATTTAGAAAACCTACAAATGATTCATGTTCGTTGAGTCTCACATCTTGTTAAAGGTTCAGTATGTAACTCTTCTGATGGAGGATTCGCCTGTTTGTTTCTATGGAGGCATAATGTTCCACAATATGGCTGTAAAATTATATATCTCCTTAGCGACAAGCAGATGACACCACCAGGCAACCACGCTCACAGTAAAAAGTCATGTTTTTTAAGGTAATTCTTGACTTTACCGCAATACTGTCGAACATTCCAGACAGAGCAATAACATCTCCATGGTGATAAGCATGGACCCTTCAGTAGAGAAGTTACATAGTGTCCCTTTAAAGAGGCGGTATTTTACTCATATGGGGGAGTGCCTGGGAGAGATTGCTAAATTACCGAAACATGCATGGTTGCCATCTAAAACCTTGCGTTTTTGATGAGGGAACAATGGTAGAAAGCTCAAAATAATCAATTTCGCATAATCCTCCCTCTTTAAGAAATGCTATCGAGCTAATATTAATTAGCTGTTTATTTGAAACCTACTTGGCATTCTAAAAAAAAAAAAAAAAGAAAAAAAAAAAGATCAACAGAACTTTACAATACGCCTACAAATAACAGCAAATACAAAAAGTTTTGCAATTTTTCAAGAAAAAAAAAAAAAAAAATTACCATTATAAAAAACGAAATATTCTAACCCTGAACACAATCAACTGGTAGAATACTGGTAGTGGTACAACAACACAACAGTATGGATGGATTGTTGAAACAATATAAATAATGAAGTAATACAGACATTTTGACAAGGCTAATTATCATATACAATTTCGAAACCGTTTGCCTTAACAGCAGGAGAAGACTCTTGCATAACACATCTCCAAACAGTCATTGAAAGTGGACATCCTGTTACACTTTCCCGATACACTCCAGCGCTCCGACACAGTGGAAGACCCTGGGAGCCCACACATGACCGCGCAAGGCATGTCCCCCTTTATTTACCCTGCCATAGCTTTTGTGATCCAACTCAAACTCTCAATTCAACCCTGTTATAATGAGGCCATCACCGTGAAGCCAACTTAACAGACACGCATTCATAGCACAGAGCCACCGCGTCTCCTCGAGTCCCTCTCTGGCTCCGACCCCAGAATGAGGGAGAGGATGCCAGGCGAGGGTTGGTTCCTTCTCCTTTTAGCCCAAGGCGCACTCGGAGATTCCCAGCGTTCCAGCCAGCTCCAGTCAAAGAGAACTCCTCACTGTATCCACTGGTACATCATTGGGTCATGAGGCGCAATGGCATCCATGTAATCATACGTTTCCATGGGCATGTATAAATATAAATGCAGACGGACTAGTTATATCGTGATGATGTAATGTTTTGGATGCTCGGGGAGTTTCCTAAGGGGGTTAACGTAAGTCTTGCATGGGGTTTTGGTGCTTTGCTGAAAAAATAAAGAACAATGTTTTTGTGAAATGAATAATGAAAAGTAAAAATAGTTTAAAATATTTACGAAAATAGTAAGAGAACTGAAGAATTTGAAGGGAATACCCAAAATGAAAAACAAAAATGTCGACTATACTAACGTTGCCTACCAGAGTGTGATCTATTTAGGTCTGAGTGGTCAATGGTCACATTTTTATATAGCGCTTTTCCACCTTCAAAACACTGTACATCTCACACATTCACAGGTGGGTTTAGTGTCTTGCTCAAGGGACACAACAACAGCATTCATCTGCGGGAGCTGGAATCGCACCGCCAACCTGTGGGTCAGTGGATCTCACCGCTCAACCACGGATGTTTATGTCGAGAGCGGGATTCAAACCGTCAACGTTTGGATAAGTGGGCAAACGCTCTACCAACTGCGCTACTGTCGCCCCACTGTCTTTGCCTTGTCCATCTGCAGTACCAGTGATAAACAGGAAACAACATGCAGGCAATTTTATTTTGACTATCTTTATTGCCGTACCTGAAAAAGTGTTTATATTTTTTTACTATAAATTGGACATAACGCCTGGTTAAAACGCAATGTTTCATTTCTATCTGAGAGCCATATAAACAGAAACAAATACCCACTGCTGAACGGTCCTCCTAAGGTCATCATTTACTTTACAATGATGATAAACTTCCTATTTCTTGCTTCCAAATAAATAAATTCCTACTTTTGTTTTTCTCACTGTCTATAAGTGAATATATTTTGTGCTTTCTATTAGCTACATCTTCCCTTCTATCTACTGTGAATCCTCTAAGCGGTGCTCTAGGCCAAATCACAGATATGCAAAACTTATCCCTGTATAGTGCTAATGCATAATTCATGGGTAATACGAAATATTGTCCAGGGAAGACAAATATTAGAACTTTAACAGATAGAATTCAAATGAGGTTTATGCATGCTATCTATAGTGGTAATGTGCCAGTTAGTAAATATTTATACAATAGTAAGTCTTAAAATGAAGATAAGGACACAACAAACTACTTTTCATAGAGATAATCACCCATGTGTTCCCTTGAGGCTATTTTCACTGCAATATTAAGAGGCTTTTTGTCGCTGTTTAGAAATTCTTCCCAGGGGTGCTGAGATGGTGCAAGTGTTTGGGATACATATAGGACCAAATTAAAACATGTTTTGGTGAAGATAGCTGAAGGAGCGCATTGCATTAATTATATAGATTCTTCTCATTAGCCTAATCTATATTACCCTATAAGAACATGCATATTTAGCACGCATATGATTGGTGTAAACATACTGTACGTTAGTTATAAGATAATAAGGACAGCATCCCAGGGTTAAGGAGGCATCAGAAATACGGGAACGTGCCCACGGGACTTTAAACCGGGACGAGGGGGCCTTTTTACTCTCACACACTCTTATATAATTTTGGGAGTGCAGCTGGAAAAGCACTTGCCCACTGACTTGAAGGCTTACAGTTTGATCTCCGCTCCCACCAATGCTGTTGTTGTGCTCTTAGGCAATACACTTAACCCATCTTACTTCTGTAGTACATGTGTATTGTGGTGTATGAAGGTGTGTGAATGGGAGAGTGTTTTTTGAATGTCCAGTGGATCTAGACTAGCACAACAAACAAATAAACCATTTTAGACATAGCAGGCCTATTTGAGACCATAATTCCATACATACAGAACTCCTAGGTAATTGTTTGGCGACATTGGTGGCCTTTTTTCCTTAGTACTTGAACAAAACAATTTAAAATGACAGTAAGTGGATGAGGCAACTTTGCACGCTTGGCTACAAACAAGAATACCCTATTAACATCCGAGTTTCCATATAAAATGTTGGGTTGTCACGGTAACAAACAGATAAATTATAGATGCACACCACTTTACCTAACCACCACCTCTCCAGCTCTTCCTCTTTGTCTGTCAAAATGTGATGAGCTCGGAAACCCAAGAAGCGGCGCTGGGTGTGAAACCGTATCCGTCTCTTGGGGGCTTTCGTCCATTTTGTCGAATTTGCATCTTAACAACCTTTCGCTGTAATTGAAAAAGTGGTGTCAGAGCCAGGAGTCTTGATCTCTGATATGGTAATCACCTTCCGTTTATGCCCACAGACTTTGAGCTTAGATCCTGAGCATTTTTTCTACAAGGAAAAGTATAATGACCTGCATATGTCTACTTCTTCTTATGGAGGAGCTATCGAAATTCATTTGGTGGTGCGTTTCCATGTGCGGTTGCCATGTCTGATTACAAAATCCAGTAAAGTTGTCTAATCTTCTAACTCGGGGGAGATGAAAACGGTAGGATGGGGGCAGAAGGGCGGAAGGACAGGGGCACAGCTTTCATGTGGTCTGGCGGCAGATTGAAAATAGGTTCCAGACTAAGTACCAGGCCTCCTCACTGAGCTGGATTCTAAAGCTTTTGATGGCTACTGGTTTGGTGTGGTTTGGTGGAAAATGTTTACAGGATAAGGAGAGCCTCTTCCAAGTGCAGTCACAGGCATGTAATCAGTTTTAATTCAGAAGTTGAGATGAGGCGAATTTGGAGAAAAAAGTTGGAAAATGGGCCAAGAAAAATCTATCTTAGATCTAAAATCTATGTGATGAATTGACATGTGATAACAAAAGCCGAATTTGTTATTAAGAAAATGCAAATTACTATATTAGACTTCGTTTCAACAACAGCTACTTGCCCATTTTAAAACATTCACTAACCACTGACAGCATGCACATGTAATTAGCTAATGTGCCAGTCAAAGCCACTGCAAGTCTTGTAACTTCCAAACTTTTGATATTACTTTAAAAGTGCATTGTGTAACTTTTCATGTAGATGCTTTCCCTGGAATGTTACAGTATGGCATTCAAGGGCCTATATTACGTGATTTTCTAATCTGTGTTATAATGCTGTTTCCTCATCACAAACAGACCTGGAGTTGTGTTTTGTTTCATTCACACATGTTTAAAACACAAACCTTGCATATTTAGGCTGAGTTCCTCTTTCAAACAGAAAACACTCTATTCCACCTTGTGATGTCATGTGGTAATACAGGAAGTGCTTCACTGTGTTTTTAAACTCCATACTCCTTCACTAGAATCATTTGGATGATGTCAGTCCTGGATTTGCCCATCACTACTTTTACAAAATGTAAAAAGTAGCTGTTAACTTGAAAACTACTACTACATGGCATCACAATGTGGAACTAAGCATTTTGAGCTTCAGCGATGTAGACAGACTAATAAAACAGGATTACTCAAACAACAAACAAAACACAACTCCAGGTATGTTTTTGAGGAGGTAACAACATTATAACATGGTTTAAAGCTCACACGAGTCAGTTTTGTGTAATATAGGACCTTTAACTAAACACAATCTAGATTAGCACATTCACATAGACCGTCCATGTAAAAAACAGTCTTCAAAGGTTGGCATGAGTTGAATGTACAACATAATCAGTGTTTGATCTGAGCTGATATGCTACCAACATGACGGTGGACATGTATCAGATGCCCAGACGACTGTTGTCAGACCCACAAAGCTTTTATCAGTGGATTCAGCGCCATCTTTTATCTGCACCTATGGACGTCCAGGCTGTAAAACAAATAG
Source organism: Periophthalmodon schlosseri (assembly GCA_000787095.1). Classification (NCBI taxonomy): domain Eukaryota; kingdom Metazoa; phylum Chordata; class Actinopteri; order Gobiiformes; family Gobiidae; genus Periophthalmodon; species Periophthalmodon schlosseri. The sequence goes on along the minus strand of KN486966.1, from coordinate 39,225 downwards.
CTCAAAGAGATCGCTATCGGAAAGACATCAGACAGTTTTGTAGATGCTACATGTGAATACCATAGCAGCTGGGAATAGATTTTCTAATTTGACAACAAGTCTAATTACACAAAACAGTTCAGGCTTAGTAGTAGTTGAAGGTGGACTTTAACTAACTTTTCTGGTAGGGATCTGCCACCAGCTTATCTCCATGGAGATGTCATTGCTTAACCGGGAATGCTCCACAGTATGGCATTACACTTATCTGTGTTGCATATATTCAGTTGTTTTTATGGCTTACATACATTACATACATACATTATTACAGAGAGTGGGATCGCCTTCCCAGAGATCTGACCTGTAACTTTACCAGTTTTGTCACCTGCTTGTTGGCTTGTTGTAGATAGATAGGTTTAATGCCATACTGTGGAACATTCCAGGTTAAGCTATAACATATCAAAGAAACAGGCAGACTCTCAACCAGAAAAGTTACACACTCCAACTTTAATGCAGACCTATTCTGCAAAATTGACTTTTCAGAGCTTTTATCCATGTTGTAGTTGTTTCCTTCTCGTTTACCCTCTCAGAGATGTTTTTGGAGTGATTCGTGCATGTTGAGCAATCTTTTAATCGCTTATTTTCAAGACGCCATATTGCAGATGAATTCCTGTTTTCACTGCCACCGGTACACGTCCCCTGTGATGTACTTACTTTGTTCTTCAGTTTCATTTTCTTAATCTGTGATACATGTAGGATTCGGCAGTGTCGCTTAGTCATTTTCGTACAAATGAAAAAAAATTTGCTACTCGCTAGTGTGATCTGCAGCTATCACGTCAGCTCCCATTGGGCAGTTTTCTAACCCGGAAGTCAGCCGACACGTTTCTTTTATTAAGTCGTTTTAGATCAATTTTGAGATTTTAAATATGCTAATTATAACATTATGATCTACAGGTGTCATAGATTATAACTATATAGAATCACATGCAAAATACGTCTTCTTTAAAGAACAGAACCTTTCACAATAAGCCATGATTAAAGCTATAATGGATTACGTCAGCACAGTAGGCCCTTGAACGAACCGTGTCACGCAATAACCCACTTCTTTTCTTGCTCTCACATTGGCTTGATTAGCTTGTGTCATTTGTCCATTAATTTCCCACTCGCTTACTGCTCAGCTAGCTACTAATCTTGGCCAAACAGAGAAGCAGGAACAGCAAAGTGAGAGAATAAAGAGAGCGTGCTAAATGAGCCATGGCACAGTCTGAGCTCCTCTTTGATTTATTGCAGTTATGCCTTTAAGATAAACTGTTAGCTTCATCAGCCACTTTGAGCGACCCAAAAGCTTAAGACAAATTGCCAAGGTGGGCAGGCTAAAAGGCTCGTAAAAACAGAATTACTAAATTAATTAAAACATTAAAAGATATTTGCTTCTTAAAGGTGCACTTTGTAGCTTTTCCACTTGCTTGTCTCCATGTAGATTGTATAAATTTGTCTGGAATGTTCCCCAAGTATGGCATTAAACTTATCGATCTAGTATTTATTTGATTACAGATGCTAAATATACATTGAAAAACATGTATTCTTACTGTGAACGAGGTCACTTCTCCATAGATCTGACTTGTAATTTGGCCTGGTGGCAACTCCTGCTTGCCTCCATGGAGTTAGCTTTATACCATACACTGGAGTATTACAGGCAAAGCGATAACTTCTCCATGGAGACAACCAGACGACATGCGGACACCCCACTGGAAAAGTTTCGTAGTACACCTTTAAAAGTGACTGTAATTCTTTATACCATGAGTAGTGAGAATTCTAAGGGTAACTGCCGTACATTATCTTTTGTCAAACCGCACAGGTAGTTCACAACAGTTAATCGTTCTAAATCGCTACGCAGTGAGCATCACCATAGCAACGGGTAAACAAATGAACGACTGTTAGAAGGGACTAGCTTCAACTAAAACAGAAATAACTAATGCTTTGAACATCCACAGACAGCTAAAAGGTTGTCAGATTTGAAAGTGAACTATTTTCAGTTGGTGGGACCATGATAAGGAGCTTTGACCGCCCACCTGTGGGTTCCAGAACTAAATTTCTCATTAATTTCTCCTACAGACTTTCCAAAAAACAAATATATATGTTAAAAGTTTGAAAGCTTGGTAACTAATGGCAAACAAGATCTATAATTTTATTTAAAATCTGCTTCTGATACTTCATAAACCACTAAATCATTAAAGCATTTCACCGAAGTATTATAGATATTAGTTAGCACGTAGCTGGTTAGCCTCCGCGATGCCTTTGAACCCCTAATATTTAAATTTTTCGAAAAGTCTATGGGGAAAATTCATGGGAAATTTACTTTCGGAACCAGAGCAGGCGGTCACCGTTGAGCTCCATAAGCGGATTAAACAACTCGGAGCAGTACGTTACATAGTTTTAACGCACGCCGTAGATCACATGGCATTCTAGACTTCGTTTGTTAAAACAGTGTCCCGCACAGCTCCTCGTTGTTTAATCCTTACTTTTGTCTGCCTGGCAATGTCACTGAAAGCACGATCAGAGCAATGCAGCTAATTATACGGTGGACACTATACACCGTTGGTACGCACGTAAGTCTTCCTAAGTCTAAATCAATACAGAGTTTGTTAAAGAGCTGCTAATGTCCAAGGCTCCATGCACTGAAGACACTAACAACCTCTCCCTAGATCCAACCACGACAACTGAAGACAACCAGAGCACCATGAAATCGATACGTCCTATTACTGAAGCAGCCTGCGCTCTCAAAGCCTGTCTCACCATATGTCCACCTAATTCTTTCATCTATAACGCCAAGCACTTATATTCTTGGGTTTGTTTGTTTGGAACTGTCCTATACGTTTGGGGTTTAAGCTGAAGCAAACAGTAATTGTATATCACCCAATATTAAAGCTTCACTATTTAACTTTTTTGGTGGAGAGTCCGCTACCTGCTTGTCTTTATGGAGATGCTTCGCCTGGAATCTTCCACAGTTCGGCATTAATCTTTTTCCATGGAGACAAGAAGGTGGGATCCCCAGGCCACATTACAGCCCCACATGTTGCTGTTTTTTAGATATCAAAACATCTGTACATGAAAGAACGTAAGACAGACTCATTTAATTCTATACCGTGGAACTTTTCATGCAAAGAAGTAACATCTCCATGGAGACAAGCAAGTAGTACGCTCCACCAGAAAAGATAAGTGATAAGAAGATATGGTGAACCACGAGTCAACCACCAATTACAGTACTTTTGTTCAATCAGAGCAACGCAATCACTAAAGCTTATGATTGCTACACTATTAAAATCACTGCGGCTTGGTCGTAATGAGTTGGACAGGATTTTTTTTTTACTTTATCTGATGAATTCTCAAGCTGTACAACAAGATCCGGCTCACATTTGGAAAGTCAAGTCAAGCTACCTTATTAAGCAACTTCATGAGACAAGAGATGTATCAAAACAGCATTCTAATTAGGTTATAGTTTTGCATTTAAATCTTACGAAAGCAGGGGAGATGGTGAGAGGAACAAGACTCGTTTAATATATTTTTCACCTTCTGAGAACTACAGAAGTGAGTTTAACTTTTCCAAGACAAGTTTTTGGAAAGACGTTTATCTTCTGGCAACTTCAAAGTTCACCTCACCTTCACTTCATATTACATGGAAACGCAAGCGTTCATTTATTCTGTCTATCTCAATCTCCTTCTCTTCCTGCAAGCCAACCCCTTCTTTGTCCTTGGGATGGGGTGAACAATGTGATCCCATAGAGGCCCCCAGTCGAAGAGGCAGGAGGAGCACAGGCGAACACCCATAACTCACTGCTCCAACCGGGCTGTGGGAGAAAGGGAAGCCTCACACATGGATGCCTATGTGGGTCAGCCTTGGATCGTTTGTAGTGGTGGGGGCAAGCATTGCACCGGAATCCCCTCCTGGGACTCTGTGTTTGTGACCGTTTGAATGATGGCTTCGTGTCCCGTTGCGGTGCACTGCGGAGCCCCCCCAGCACGCTCCTGTATGGGAAACCTGCTCCTCCCTCCGCCCCCTCCCTCGCCATGTGACCGCACCCTGATGCCTTTGTGATCATCGGGGACAAAACAGGGGGCTCTTTGGGGCCACCAATTAGTCCTCCCCCATGGGGCGACAAGGCCGGTGAATAGAGACACCCCCAAACCGTCCACGCATATAATCTCAGCTTTTTCCCTTTTCGGGGACTGCACTGTCGTAGTCACTCACATTCACCCTTGTTTTTGGAAGTCTCTGTCCCTTGATTTAAAGCTTCGGCCCGTTGGTCTAAATAAAAGAGAAAAGGAGCATCCGGATGCCAGGGAGTCACTTTGTCACAAGAAAGGGCCCTGCTCCTCTCACTGCGTCCTTCTACAGAGATGTAACCAGGGGGTAAGTGAAGGTGAAGTTTCTACCATCAATCAACAACTGACATAAGCAACAATAGCAACTTGGAATCCATTACCAAAACATACAAAGACGTTGCGGGAGAGTCTGCGGCGGAACCCTCAGACTGGGGGACCGAGAAAGTAAACTAAAGCGTTGACTGAGTGGCCACAGGTCTGAAACAGGAACCTCTTTGAGCCGGTGAGCCACACACATCAGACCAACAAGATGTCTTAATACATGCACGATTACGCCACTCCTCCTCCATGGGCCCATTGTGAATCAACAACGATTATTACAATTTTTACTTCATTATTTCATTTTCTAGACTTCAGTAAATGCGTTTTATTCATAGTATCTCCACCACGACTCAAAAGGATTAGTTGAATTGCATAGGCCTATACCAATTTCAAAGTAAGCCCTCCTGAATCTTGTGAAAACATGTTCTATTGACTTATTTCTATGAAGGATTCAGTGTGCAAACTGTATGGAGACTCTCTTTGAGCACAGATTTTTACTTCTTACCATTTTATAAACTAGAAGCGTTGAGTTTATAGAAACAGAATCTTTAAATGGAACACAGCATACAAACAGTTAGCCCAGCATAACCACTGATTTGTGACTTGTAGAATAGTTTATGTGGCCTACATTCCTGAGACATTGAACATAATATGCCTATATATAGTATACAGCTACGTGTTCTCTTCATACTCTGACAGCACAAACATCAGATATGATGGAGAAAACAGTAACTAGATCTTGGCGTGTTTAATGATCAAGGAACCACTCACCCATTCATACACCAGTGTACGCAGACACTGGGGGCAAGGTGGGTTAAGTGTCTTTCCCAAAGACACAACGACAGCATTCATCTGTGGGAGCTGGAATCACACCGCAAACCTGTGGGCCAGTGGTTCTGGCGGCTCTACCAATGATGTTTATGTCAAGAGCGGGATTTGAACCACCAACCTTAAGATCAGTGTACAAATACTCTACCAACTGAGGTACTGATCAGTTTGAGAACTCTATAACCACTACTCTGCAGAGTTCGGACTGGGGGAAGAAAAGAAAAAGAATGTTATTTGTTTTTATTTATTTTGTGGTAAATGGCAATGATTAAAAGTATTGTTTATTTTCAGGAAATGACTAATGAAAACCATGATCGATCAGTATGAGGGAAAAAAACAATCTTCAAGCTATGTACAGCCATTTGGAGTAATTAGCTAATGTTATCTTCCTACTCTATGATAGCCTTTTGCCAAGATCAATAAGACCTCATAACTATGGATGTAATAAAACTTTTTAGCTCTATAAGTGAATACCCTGATCAAACTCTAAAGTCTTATAGTGAAATTCTCAAACGTACAATTCTACAAAAACTCATAAAACAACCGGTATTGCGCTTTGAAAATGTCATATGAACCACTTCAAACATCATTCTGAGCCTCTCAACAGCAAAGCAGACATAGTGAAAATCTATTCTCTTTGTTCATGCTTCTAATCCGGCAAGGACAGTCGTAGTGCGTTTCATCTCCACTTCAGTTTACGCCTTCGCCTGCTCAACAAACTTTTTACATTGGCATATATTTTTTTGGCGTACCTCAAAGCTCCACCATTTGATATTTTATTTCCTCGCGGGCCTGTGAAGCGCATCCCGTGGATACGTGTTGTGGGATGCGCCAGAGGGGATGAACTACACCTTCCAGGCAACTGATCAATGACTTTGAGCTCCCCCTGTGAGATACAGGAAGTGCAAGGTGAGCAAACTTAAAATAGCTTCAGCGTTAACCTGAATAATAGAGGGTCCGACCAAGGTCCGTGGAGGTGCTGGCATTTTTGATTAGCTCCTGACCTGAGGCTACAGAGGGGATCGAAAAGAGATTTTACCCACAGGAATGGCAGGGGGAAGACTAACTAATTTTCAAAGCTTTTAGTCCATAGCGATGTGACTTTAGATGCCGCTTTGGCTGGTTAAAAGATCCGCGAGATGTGGGTTGAATACTAAACTAGCTTTCTTTGTCATCATCCATCATATCTGTCAGATAAAAACCACCTAGAGTCAGCTTCAGAGAGGAACAGCACAATGCCACCTATCCCTGCGCTGGCACAAAATGTCATCCACTTAACACTAAATGCTCTTTAGAAAATTAAATGACAGCGAATATGAACGCTATACAAATAAGATGTGATGAAAGTGTCCTCTGGTGTGAAAGCAGTCTCTGATAAGTGCACACGATCTTCAAGTCATTCAAAGTTGTACATTGGCAAAAATCTGTTCTATACTTCTAACCTCCACATTTTAAGTAGAAACACTCATCTTCAGAAGAGTGTTTTACGTATACATGTATTCATTCATGAATTCTTTTATTTTCCTTAATGCAACAGTATGTAACTTTTCTTGTGGAAGGTCTGCCACCTGCTTGTCTCAAGATATTATTGCTTTCCCTGGAATTTTCCACAGAATGCTCTTGATTCATCTTGGATTTATTAAATTACATGAATTGTGAGCAGGCTTGCCTCTCCACAGATCTCACCTGTGACATGGCCTTGCTTGTCTTCCTGGAGATAAATATGGCGAAAGGAAAACTGTGTGGAACATTCCAGGCAAAGCAATATGTCCATGGAGACAAGTAGGTGGCAGGCCGTCCACTAGAAAAGTTACATAGTGCACCTTTAAAGCAGACCTATTATGCAAAATTGACTTTTTAGAGGTTTTAACCATGTTATAGTTGTTTCCTTCTCATTTACCCTCTTGAAGTTGTTTTTGGAGTGATCGTGCTTGTTTGAGCAATCTTTAATCGCTTATTTTCAAGAAGCCATATTGCCGATCAATTAAATTACTTTGCTTTCCAATTGTATGTTCTTAGTCAGTAATACACGTAGGATCCAATCATTTTGGTACACATGAAAAAAAATCCTCTGCTCCTCAACGTGATCTGCAGCTACGCATCAGAGGTGTCGACATTTACGGCAATGTCAGCTTCCATTGGCCACCACAGTTTTCTAACGCGAAAGTGAGCCGACTTGTTTCTTTTAAGTCGTTTTAGATGAATATTGCAATTTAAAATGTGCAAATTACAACATAATGATCCACGTGTGTTATAGATCATAACTATATAGCAAGCACAAGTACAATAGATCTTTAAATACATTGGCAAGGATCTTCAGTTGTACAGGACAAACAGTAGTAATAAGATCAAACTATACCATATCTTTTTAGAATAGGAACAAGTGATAGCAACTCAGAATTGCAGTTGGGATGTATCCTTTATTTCTTTCAGATTTTAATTAAAAAGTAACTTTTGCCTGTCCCCTGAAATAACTGCTACTCAAATTAAAACATTTTTGACAAAATTTAAAAGGCAGTAGCATCAATAAAGCACAAGATTCCCCGCTGATCAAATCCCTCACACATCAAGTTCACTTTAAACTGATTTCACCCAAATAAATGTCCCACCAGACGACCGCCTTCGAAAATCAAGACAGCCTTCACTTGATATGAGACCACCGCACAGTTAAACGCAGCTCCATCATCCCGAGGAGCTTATGAAATCTTATTGTGCCCAAACAGTTTGCATCCCCCACAGAGACAGCCACTTTTATGACTGAATCTGGTTTAATGAGAAAAGACAAGACTCAGCTTTTCCCTGACCCAGAAAATAAAGAAGCATATCAGCATGCAGCGCAAAAATAGATCAACATAAATGGAAAGTGCAAATAAAATGCAGTAAATAATTAGAATGATAATGATTCTGGACAAGTTGCTCATTAGAAGAGAGAGACTTCAGAGCAGCGCATCTCATTGTGGGGCGGGCTCGGCAAAGAGGCTTTTTCGAAATAGCAGCTGTTGTTTCTGTTGCACTTGCACATTTGATGATAAGAGCTAGATCTAGGTTCGAACAGAAAGACAGGTATTTGCAGAGGCAAGATGGTGCAAGGAAATGGATGCTATTTTGTCGGAGAAATACTGATACTCAGAGGAACTTGGCTAATTGCAAATTCAAATTCTGTATTACGTATGTTGTGAGAAAAGCCATTGGATCTTTAACATTTACATAAACTAAAAAGTAGCTGGAGGTTGTAAAAGCAGTTTTGATTGAACCAGTATTGTCTTTGGAATCATATACATTTCTACGCACCGAATGCAAAATTGGAAAATAACACTGAAGCGCCGTATTATCATCCCGTTAGCTTCCTTATGGCCTCCTTAAATATTCTTGCTTAGAGGTGCACAATACGACTTCGATCAGGCTTTTTTTGTTTTATCCAGTCTTTTTAAAAACAAATACAAATGGCTTTCGATACCAATTTCCTCAGCATAACCAAACAATACACGCAATCAGTGCTATGAAAGTCAAAATTCCCAACATTTCTTCCTCCTAAGTCTGAATTTTAGCCCTGAAATCACACGCTCTTACTGACAGAAGATTGGCCGTCGACCTCTCGATTAAAACGACCCCAGCTGATCTTTGACAATTCGAAATGACTGAACCTTGATTAAAATTTGATTGATTGCCGTCTTAATAATAATCTTATTCCTGCTTACCGCTCACCCAGTCCTTCACCATCCATTCCCTGGTCCTATTTTTGACCCGCTACTGTTCTCCCTCCCTCTTCCTCTCTTTCTGTCAGCGCTAACCTCCCTCTCCCCTCCACTCTGCACCTTAAGTTTCTCAGGGTCAATTAAGCTACAGTAACTAAACAGTAGTGCAGCTTGTCACATTCCATCCAGTCCCCTTTACAAAGAGCCGGTCCAAGCTTCTCTAAAACAAATGCCCTCTGAAGGAACCCACTCCGGCGCCCATTTCCATATGAACAACTCACTTCCTAATACACAATGTAGGACCTTGACAAACCTTTGCCAGCCTCAAGCTACTATCCTTTGTATTAGAGTGGTACAGTATGTCGCAACCAAATCGAAATTGCGTTTTGAGTTGGTTTAAGGTTGCAGTTATATAGAGAATAGAATAATATCTGTGTAATCCCTCAGTCGTCCAGGTATGATCCATAGCAAAATAAAAATTCAATTCTGTCAACTGGACTAAAGTTTTAGAGTGAAGACGCTTATCCAAGGCGCTTCTTCAGTTCTGGTCAGGTTGCAGGTGGACACTGTCTTATATCTGTCTGAAGGGAGGAGCTAACTACACTGAAACTAACACACCTGCTTGTTTACAGCTTCTGTTTGTTAGGTAGATCTAAGCGTCTAGTGTTGTTCAATAGACCTTCAGACAGATATAAGACAGTGTCCACCTGCAACCTGACCAGAACTGAAGAAGTCACTTGGATGAACGCCAAAACGTCTTCACTCTAAAACTTTTGTCCAGTTGACAGAATTAAATGTTCCTTTTGCTAGAGAAGAGAATCGTATTTTGTAAAGAATAAAATAGCCTTAGCCTTAATAGTCTTTTTTATAGAAAATATCTAGTTGTACCTGCAGGTTAGACCTCTACACCATGTTCTGAAATGCATGGAATTTTTGTATTAGTTTATCGGTTCAAATGTTGTCTCATGGAGTTTACAGTGTGCAATCTGAACAAAATCCTACTTACATATACATTGCAAATCTAATCACAGTACTTGAGAAAAATTGCAATTCGATTTGTTTTTTCTATATGAGGCCCTACTTCATATTAATATATTATTATTATAAAAGATGCGCAGGTTGCTTCCGTGCACGCATCCCCCTCTTCTTATTCTTATTCTTGGCGTGGTTCAATACGGCTTTCCCAGCAATTTTTACTTCACAGGGGGTCGACTTAGCAGCAAAGCCCACACGATACACAGAAATACACGGTCGTACACAAGCAGCTCGCAGCGGGGTGGGCAAAAGCAAGAGAGAAAGTACATGAAACAAAAACTTTGAAGTAGACATAGACGCACGCATGTCGAAGTAAAAAAAAATCACTTTCAACTACAAGGGCGCCATACTGTGAACTTGAGAGACCTAACCTTGACTAAAAGAGGGTTTCTGCTCTTATCCAGCTCCTCCTCCTCCTCCTCGCTGGAACGCTTATAAACTGCAGCATGTCAATAAGTCGTGTTTAAGAAAGAAGTGCGAAAGGTCTATGTGAGGTTGTCTTCAAGGATTTTCATAGAAGAAGAAAGAGAGAATGGTTGGCAACTGAACTAGGGTCAAAAATAAACTAAAGGGGTGTCTTGGTAAACGTTGAATAGGGATTGTACAGCGTTGAACCTTGGCAGTACAAACGTGCAAGAAGCCAGCACTGATTGTAGCTCTATATAAAATTTTCACACTGAGAAAATATTTAAAAATAAAAGATATGTATGAATGGCCGCGCCACCTAACAGTCTAATACAATATGTTCTGATAACACTGTTATTCAGTTGTCATAGTTACATCAAACTTTGAGATTATTAGTTCATTCATAGGTGAACTTGATTCAAGAGGCCAAGTCCTAGAATCAGTGGTGGTACTCAGTGTTGTTACTTAAGTAAAAGTACAAGTACAGAGGTGAAAAGTTGCTCAAGTAAAAGTATCACATGAAAAAGTAAAAGTATTTAAGTGCCCGTTTTAAAATGTACTTTAAAGTAAAAAGTGAAAGTATTTCACACATATTTTGACGTGTTGCTAATTTGTTAAAGTATTAAATGTAGTGATATAGATTAAAAATAATGCAAATTTTGGTCAACAGTAACAATATGAATGAGTTTCTTAAGACGAAGTTTGAATTCAAAACCTTCAGTCAGGATGTTACCACGAACAAGGAAAAATAACCCCTCAAATCATATGAAAAGTACTTTTTACTTTCCAGTCCAGTTCAAAAATATAGTGGAGAGAAAGTACAAAATACCTGCTCTCAAATGTAATGAAGTAAAAGTAAAAAGTACCCACTGTGAAATAGTTAAGTACAGATACGTAAAAATTCTACTTAAGTACAGCACTTTACTGCTTGTACTTCGTTACCTTTGACTGCTGCCTAGAATATAGAACATCCCCTATCTGCCAACCAGGGTCAGCCAAAAATAAAAGTAAAAATAAAGTAAATACAACATAACGTAAAGGTGTCTAACAAATGTATACCACGTGGACATACTTGTTGCCTATAGCAGTTCATATATGTAAGCTCTATAGTTGTACTACAGTAATTCACACTCTTATGTAATAAATATCACATTTTTCTTGACCTTTTTGTTGCATCCACTCATTCATTCAACCCACACAACAATAGCACTGGAATCCCTGACTGTTATAGAAAAAAACAGGCCTATCTCATATCATTTGTATCCAGCCATCCAAGTGAACTTTTATCTTCTCATACGATCGGCTTAGTGGAGGAGGAAGCGTAGCTGAATACCCCTTTGCGATACAATACTACACCTTATATCCCATGGCCTGCAGGTTGGGTGGGCCAAAACACAATCAGACAGATAGCTTTATTTGAACGCTATTCCTGTTCTCCCCAGCTGACAGCATGATATCCCTGCAAGACAAGTATAGCAGTCTTCTCATTCTCTTTTTTAAGGTCCTATACTCGATTTTTTTTCAGTGTAGCAAAATGTGTTTCGCCCCAGTACAGATATAATGTAACAGCAGCTCTTGAGGTCAATTTTTTATTTTTATTTTATGTATTTAGTTATCTTTATTTATACAGAGAGCCCAACGACAGCGCTCAGACTCTATTTTTCATGGGCGCCCTGTTCAAATACAGAACAATACAAACAAAAGTCCAAAATGACACTGCTTTGTGCTGTCTGCAGGCAATTACAAAGCGTTTCTGTCGCCAGAGAATCAGGAAGTGCACGTTAGCATGCTAGTTGCTGTTAGCGTTACTGTTCTGGCCTCTGAAAGCTGCGAAAAGTGCTTAGAAGCTCATTGCGGTGAATAGTTAGGAATGCGTAAGGTAAGTGAGGAATACCTGGACCGTATTCGAAATATTCAAAGTGTTCAAAAATAAACGGATCCTTTAATAACAATATAAAAGTTTGTCACACTCACAGAGCAGAAAAATCCAGAACAAAGTGTAAGCCATTGGAACGCACGGCTCGTTTGCAGTTGGCACTTTGATGTGTAAATTTAGCGACATATTGTAATTGAAACAAACTAGAAACAGCAGATGGCGTGGCAATGTGCTATTTTATACCTCAATATTGTAGCGTACCTTGTTTACTGTGCT
>KN486966.1:0-20186 GCA_000787095.1 Periophthalmodon schlosseri | reverse complement strand
TTGATTATTGCAGCGGTATTTCTATGGTATTTGTCACTATTTTTTCAGGGTCACGGTGACAAGAAGAGGTCAATGGGAGTAGAGTGTTTTGCGCTTTTAAAAAAAACTGAGCTTCATTCAGTTATTAAGAGGGCCGGAGCTAAATAGTAAATGATTAACATGCACTGACGCTAGCTCTACTCGTGTCCACCTTGAATGCTATCCAGTTACTTGGGCTAGCTAACGTTACTAGATCTCATTCACTTAGTGTTAGCTCACATGTTCCCTGACACAAATGCGAGTCCCCGAGAATAAGGAAGTCAGCGAGGAAACCAAAACCAGGGTGACTCATGGATTGGCCCAGTTTGTTTTTTTCCCGTATCTGTTGTTGACCAATGGCGCACATGGCAACGTATATGGTCAGTCAATGGGCAATAGGTGGACTACACTGAGTTTAAAGGTGCATTATGTAATTTCTCTGCTGGCTTATTGCTTCTCTTGGAATGGTCAGATCTATGGAGAGGCAAGCCTGCTTACAAGTGTCAAGGTATTTTTTTTTAGCAAACAAAAACACTCGATTTAACGCAATATAGACAAGTTAATGCAAAACTGTGGAACATTCCAGGCAGAGCCATAACTTCACCATGGAGGCAAGCTGGCCTGGACCCCCCTGCCCGAAAATGGTTATCTTTATTTAGATGTGATTAATGCATTGCAAGTTTAGAGTAAACTTTATGAAGATACAATGGCTAAAAGAATGTTTAGGTTCCCTTTACGGTGAAACTTATCCCAGCAACTATGGACATGTGTCGTGATGTCGTCTGAACAGATCTTTTAACGGCAGGAATCTGTAAACCAATTCATATTCACAAGTCTGACTCCATCTGCTCAGTAAACAATCAGTGAACAGTGGATTTTAGTGTGTTGTGGGTGAAACTCATTTACTCCCGACAGTCATATCAGTTAAACACACGAGACTGGATTAGCTCAAACTGGGGATAGACCAGAATATGCAGGTTTTTAATACTCATCTGCCCAAAATAAGGCAGAGTTCTTGGTCCCCATACACCAATTTATTCAAGTGCATACATCGACAAACAAAACACTTCCTCCAGTACATGTGCACCACCTTCTCAAAGCTCAGAAGCAATCAGCTCGTGAATAATCCAGTCAGAGCACAAACCTGAAACTTAACAGGTTTAGAAAAACAGAGAGGCTTTTTCACAAATAACGTAAAAAGGCCCCAGTAGCCCCCAGAAGTCTGTGTGAATGAATTAAGCCAGGCCTGCTGTGAACATTATTGGAGTGGGGGGTGAATGAGTACATTATAATGCAGGGCATCACTCGTGGTTTCCTGCTTCACAGAGCGTCTGTCTCCAGCCTATCAGCGTGCCCTACGATTACCTGGCCACACACTGCACCTTTGTCCACTTTAAACAGGCCGAGGGGGCAAGCTGGAATATTATTCTGTTCACAGGATTTGATTGTCATGTTTTGTTTTTATGCGCTGGGCCCGGGTCTCCGCTCAGAGCAGCTCTGGCTACATTACTTTCTGACACACTGCGTTAGCCTGGTTACCTCAGCCTGTGCATGCCTCTAGTGCCTTAACACAGACTCCTGCTTCATGTTTCCATCACTGCTGTCTGGAAGAGTCTACTCCACACAGACACTTAGAAATATTCCCATTCTTGTCTAATCAAATATTTATGTCATACTTTTGAAGGCCCAAAAGCTTCTGTAGCGAGCAGCAAAAGGCACATTGTGTACAGTTGTATTCTTTGTCCTTCTAAATGCAAATTATTGTGCTGGCATTTGGAAACTAAATTAAACATTAATCACAAGCCCAGAGGAGAGGAGAGAGAGAGGAGGCATAGAGAAACTTTGTGAACACAGTTTTTGCCTGTTGCCCCAGCCTCTGTGTGCAGGGTAGATAGAGTGTCCATTTCCCTATCTGGCACCTCTCTGTCCAGTGTCAACTGGCTGCTCTTATACGTCCATTTAATCAGGCCAGTGGCCCTCTTGCTGACGGAGGAGTGTGTGTGTCTGTGTGTGTGTGTACACGTGTGTGTGTGTGTGCACGAGTGTGAGTGGGCCTTTGTGTGCTGCTCTCAGCACAGTGATGATAAGTACTCCCAGCTCTGCTCTGCCTGAGCTGATGGACGGACAGCCGGAACACTGGGGCCTTGTGGTGGCCGTGTGTTTATTGTGGTGGAGACAGAGGGAGGGGCCGATGGGACCCCAGTGTGTAGGGAGTTTGAGCCTACTTCTTTTTCTTTTTTCACCAGCCTTGCCACCAAGCCACACACATGGCTGCAATTTGTTCATTAGCTATGTAATAAATGTACACACACACAGAGGTAATATTGTTCTGAGTTGTGGCTGATTGGATTGTGAAATCGTGGCCCTCAGGGGAATGACTTATACTCTGCCAGCCACTGTGACCAGGAGACTGATTTCTTAACAAGCCGAGCTCTTAAGCACACGTCAGCAGTAGTTTCTATGCACTACGGGCACATTCAATAAGACCATGTGATCATGCTAATATCAGATGTAGCCTGAGCGGATCCTTTCCATAGAGCTCTACTGTAACAGTCCAACAGTTTTCACTGCTGAGATGTGACTGAATGTTTATGTGACAGTATAATGACAGGTCATTGTTACCATTTACCATTCACCTGGAAATAATTAATACCCACCCGGGGCCAATTACACGCAATCTATCATCATCAGCTGTGGATGAGCTGGGAGAGTTGGAACAAATTACACGCTGTCTAGAATATCCATGGAAGTTGCCTGTTTGGGCACATCTCAAGAGAATCGGAGGATAGAGGGATATATTAGATTAGACCGCATCCATGTAGCATACAAACTGTGACGATGACAGGGAGGAAATCCCCGAAAAACGTGGATAATAAACATATCCTGTCCACGTTCAGTCCAGTGTGAGGAGCAGGCATCAGACGGAGAAGAGTCTGTTCCACATTGAGCAGAGCCTTGTGCCTCTGGGAGAGTATGACTGCTGTGGTGCCGTGAGCATACAGATCACCTTACACCACTCTGCTGCTTTGATGAGCCACATGCACAGCTCCATGCGTGTCCACACACAAGGCCTGTCTCAAATACCCCCGGGCATTAGCGCACACACAGACACACACACACACACACACACACACACACACACACACATACACGAGCGTTTGGCCCTCCCCCCTCTGGATTAATTCACCTGCCGCACCTGAGAATGTGGCCTCACTGATGTCACGTCCAATCCCTGCACTTCAAAGACGCACACGCAGCCCGGTTCTACGGCACAAAGAGCAAAAGTACCCTCCGCGCACTTTCCTTTGTACCAACACCCCCCTATAGTAATCCCCCATACCAGCTCTACACACTCCGTCACACAAGGTAGTCAATCAGGTGTTCTTGGCTCTGTGCCCACTGCGCTTAGACTATAGCACTCAAACAACAGGGACTTTTATACTTAGATTCCAGCTTTGCAAAAATCACTAAGCTACTTCTATAAGACCACAGCTTATGTCAGTCAAACAGGGCAGAACTATAGGACTGCTACTGTGAAATGTGAATGAGCAAAACTTTTCTTGTTCTGCTTTATGTTCACATTTTGTCATGCTGAAAGTAATACAGCAGTTGCGGTAAAGTGGCGTAGAACTGGTCAGAATTAGGTACTAAAAATACGAGAGCGAAGTTGAACAATATGTAGGCCTCTTCAGCTCCCATAGCCTTTTCAAACAAAGGAGCCTCAAACCAGTGTGTTCCTTGTGCTAGTGTCTGGACAAATTTTGTGGGTAGCAGGCATAAAAAAACAACAGACAGCTCCTTGTATTTTTCACATAGAGAGACTAATAGAGATGAACTGACAATGGATCCTAAGAAGTTATTTGAAGAACCACATTGCCAATGCTACACTAATCGCCAAGCAAAGGTTTATTTAAATGGCCCTTATTACTTTATTTTCTGATTTTTTATAATGTCATCAAGAACATACCTGGAGTTGTGTTTTGGTAACACACAAACCCTGCATATTTAGGCTGCGTTCTTCTCTCAAACTGAAAACACTCTGTTCCAGTTGAACACAGGAAGTGTTCAACTGTGTTTTTAAACTCCACACACCTTAACTAGAATAGTTTGGATAATTTCAGCCCTGGAACTTCCAATTTCTACTGAATTAAAGGTGAAATATAGCTGTTAACTTATAAACTAACTGCTTCATGACATCACAAAGTGGAACAGAGCATTTTGAGCTGTATGTATGTAGACGGACTAATAATAAAAGGTTACTCAAGTGTGTGAATGAAACAAAACACAACTCCAGGTATGTTTTTGAGGCAGTAGCAGCATTATAACATGTCTTAAAGCTCACAAGAGTCCATTTTGTGTAATACAGGCCCTTTAATAGTTGTTGTACCAGTTTAAACACGCTCAGTTTTCAAGTGTCTGTTTTGATTTCTAGAAACTCTATGCTATGATTTCCAAAAATTCAAAATTCATACAATGGTGCTTTAAAATGTGGTGACACAAAAGCACTGCTCTGGCTCCCGGTCTACAATGCGTGTAATCGTGTGGTGCATTTGGCTTAAGGACGTATTTGAGCGCTGACAATCCCCTACTTACAGCCAGTTGTCTGCGTTCTGCAAACTCCCATTGGAAACGCGCTCCATTTGATGAGACACGGCGATAATGCAACCACCACATTAGCGCACGGTTAAAAGACCCTGATGAGATTAGGAGGTCACCGAGGAGGTACGGAGCCTACAGCCAAAACAGAAGAATGGCATTATCATTCATATTTTTGTGAGACGGACAAAGAGAGTTTTCCGTATCTACCACAACAGACTGTCTTAGAAATTGCCACTGTGGTCCATTTGCTTTGTATTCCATCATTGAATAACATGAATTCAGCCCGATTTACCGTCAAAACATCCAACTGAGCATGAAAGCGCAGGGAGCATGGGCCATCTTCAAACTCGACTCACTAGAGAAACATTTCGGAATATCACCCATTCACTGTGCTCTAACACATTGGGAAGCAGTGGCCCCCAAGAAGAAGCCTATGGAAATATTCTTCACAAACTGGAACGGTGCCCTAAGTGACGCATGCACACGAGGAGATAAACATGGAATCAGTTCTGGTTATTCTACATGGGATGAAATCTGTTTTAGGATGATTACAATATTTTCCATTTGCAATAATACATTTTTACCATATTAAAAATAAAGCGTTCATATAATTGTATTGTTCGCATTGCATGGGTATTATGTCAGTCGACGCCATACTGGACGACAGTAGCTCAGTTGGTAGTGTTTGTCCACTGATTCGAAGGTTGGCGGTTCTAATCCCGCTCTCGACATAAACATCATTGGTTGAGCAGTCAGATCCACTGATCCACAGGTTGGTGGTGCGATTCCAGCTCCCGCAGATGAACGCTGTGACACTTAACCCACCTCCAGTGTCTGTCTGCACTGGTGTATGAATGTGTCTGTGAATGGGGGAGTGGTTCCTTGATGTAAAGCGCTTTGAGTGCCTTGAAGGTGGAAAATGTAGTATGGTAAATATGACCATTTACCGTACTGGTTCTATCTAAAGGCTTTTCCGTGGCTTTTCACTTCTGAAAGCTCAGAATCACCTAAAACTGATTTAATGCTCATAATCTGGCCAGTTATTGTGTGCATCGTTTCGGGTTTGCATTTGTTTACATTAGCAACTACATCCAGTATGTTAGCAGGTAGCAAAAACAGATCGATTGGAACTTTTGTGTGAAATCGTAGTAATGAAATATTTAGGCATTTTGATTGGCTCGCAAGACTGTTGGATGCAGAAATAACACATTGCAGGTTGGAGGCTAGTAGGTCAGACAGACACTAGGGGGTTATTGTTGTTAAGAGGGTGCAGGGCCAGCAAAACCCCATGATTCTTTGTGGTTTGGAACCCCACAGACCAGAATCAATTGCTCAAAAAAAAAAAAAAAAAAAGAAAGAAAAAAAAGAAAATCCTTGCAGGGTTTAGTTCATGCTTTAAGAATCTTAGCCTGAATCCTTATGTCTCGCCTAAGTATTGATTTATCTGCATGTAATGGGTGTGGTAGTGTAAATTGTATCACATTACAATGAATGCATGTGCAAATAATCATAGAACTGATTCAATTGTTCAATTTGAAAAATAAAATATAACCTGGCATCACAGTAGTAAAGGTTAGATGATTTTTTCCCCCTCATATTTCTCAACAACTATCTTCACTTCAGCATTTTTTTGTCTTATTACAAACACATGAGTTTCAATATTATTCTCTCAATCAAGACACGTTTGAAACAGGGGTGATGCCAGACATTTTTGGTTGGAGGAGCTATGGGGGGGCTAAGTTCCTCAATTGGGGTGCACTGTTAACATTTTAATTTAGAGTGTTATATGCGAGCACACTCCCTCCCTTTACCATGTTTGCATCGCTGTTTTAAACAAGTTTAAATGTAGTTAGCCCCTGTGGTGATTGATTTATGAAAACAAAAATTGAATTCTTTTTTTTTTTTTTTTTATTGTAGTCTCATTTTGAACGCTGTAGTTGCCATTTTAATTTTTTTTTGTTGATGTGCTATGAAAGTGGGGCAAAAATCTTTGGGAGAGCTGTGGGGGAACATTGGCCATTCTGGGGAAGGCTGGGGGCCCCTCAAGCCTCCTCAATGGTGCTGCCCCTGCTTCGAAACGCTGACATTTAGGACAAAAATACTGATTGTGATATGTAACGATCAATTCTCGAGCTCAGTTGGGATGATTGCTCACTGAACCCTTGAATTGGAAAACTGGAATTTCAAATTTTTGGGAAAAAAATCTCTGGTTTGTGCACTTGTTGAACACATATTTGACCGAGCTATGTCATTTACAGCGCTTAATATAAACAGAAAAAAAGCTTTCAAACCAGATTAGTTATAATTTCAAACTATAATCTCCCACTTAACCCATATTCCAACCACGGCCCGTACTGTACTGTACTCATTTCCATCGCTTTCCTTTGGCCCTCCATCCTTTCCCCGGCACTTGCGCTCTCTCCAGGCAGCCCGGCACCCCAACACTGTCTCAGGTCCTGAAACTATGGCAACGGAATGGGAGAGCAAGCTAGCACCATATGATTAATAGATGAGAGAGGCAGTGCCAATCGCCCGGGCCCGGGGAGGAGGGACAGATGCACTCCAACTATACTGCATCGAACCAGCACGCCACAAGCACCCGGAGTACACGCGGTAAGTGCGCACTCGAACCCCCACCATTAGCTACCCTCACTGTGCGGAGGTACTCACAACACGGAAGAGCCAGGCGCACACAGAGCATTAGGCTAACCGAGCTCATGCAAATGAAGCTAGCGATACCAGCCGAGAGAGGGGAGCGTTCAGGATATGATGGTGTTAATACGATAAGCCGATTCTACAAAGCAAATATCATAAACTTATTTCTTTTTTTTTTCAGGAAATTTGGTGAGCAGAAATGTGAGGCTTATGTGAACTGATTTAGGCGTAAATAAAATACATTATACTGCACATGTTAGCGATACACAGTTACTGTTTGACCATATGCAAACACTAGCCCGGCTAATTTAAGTGTTTATGAGTGAGGGCCATATAAAAAGCGAAAGTAGATTGGGCTACTTTAAAACAAATCATAATAATAGAGAGAGACAGATATATCAGTTGGCCAAAATTTGGACGTTTTAGCGTATCGGCTATCGACCTTAAATCTCCAGCATAGGTCAATATTTTGTTTTGGTCAATCTGTCGTCTAAAAAATACACAAAAAGCTTTGTATTAACACTTTAATACGTGGAGATAGCTACACAAAACATGACAACACTGCTCTCTGATAGGTTTGTGGTAGAAAAGGGCTTGGGGGGAGTTTAAAGTAAATTTACATTTGGGGAAAATAATCCAAAAATATTGGCGGATCTTATCAGCCGTTGTTTGGATTCTAAACAATAGCTATCGGTATCGGCCAAGAAAAAACCCATATTGGTCGATCACTACATAAAAATAAGAATCAGTTGAACATATGTTGTTCATATGTAAGAATGTTGGCTACACTAAATATAACAGTTACCACTGGCCATTCCAAAACCTTAAATACCATTACCACGTAAAAAACTAAGAATCGATAGTAAACATGAGCAAACTTTGAATTTTGGGTATATCGATTGTAATAAAATAAAACTCAAATTTCTGCAAAAAAAGCTGATTAAAAATGAAAAAAAAAAAAAAACTTTTATGGGTAATTTTCCAGTCCTGTTCCAGTTGTCTGATACTAGTATATTTAAAGACCCATTTTAGCATATTTCTGTTGGACTGACACATATTGTTTGATTATTGCTATCAGGACAGTCCCACAAAGTGAAGGTTTTGTCAATATCGTCCACTCATACAGAAGCTTTTCATCTGTATTCACTTTGTTGTGGTTTGCCCCTCAGCAGATAACCACAGACTTAACCACAGAGCAAGAGCCAGAGCAGAGATAAAGCCTCTTAACTGCTCAAATAGTGGAGCTGCCGGAGTAACTCTCAACTGCCCCCTCTTACCTGGAAAACAGAACAACAAAACCACAAAATCTAGGACACCGTACTGTAGTTTTATACAGCGTACAAGCATTCACATCATCTGATCTGCTGTACAAGGTTTGGCAGTGTTCAAGGCCAGTTCATTCACCCATCTCCCTCCATCTCCAAGGCGATCGCACAAAGCCACTACCACTGCTCCCGGATTATCTCTACAAACGCTGTCCTCTTCTGTTTCATATTGATAATAATGACAGCCAACTCCGGTGGGACGAAGGTATTACAGCATGTTGTTCTAAATATTTCAAAAACAAACGATAGGGATGGGCTCATAGACTGTATAAAGAAGTGGACTAAGTGAGTGTGACGTCACCCACAGCGTTCGGCTCCAGTCAAATGAAGCTCATCGAGGCTAACAGTTATAGGGGCGACTTTGGAGCCGAGTTCCATATTTGGAATTCTGACCGCGAGTATCATAGCAACGATGGAGTCGATGGAGCCGGAAGCGCACCCATGATCACTTCCTATCTGGAACGCGGCGGATAGAAGTTTGGCTATGTCCCTTTGTATATACAGTCTATGGATGGGATACATTGACAAATATGAATATCTCAGTATGTTGTTTTTTTGGGGGGGGGGTTTGACGATACTATTGGGGCTCTTTTAAGGCAATCCATCTGAAATTTGCCAAAATGTGTTTGTAAACGTGACTGAGTTCCAATTATATCACAAGAAATTGATAGAGCACAAAATAGCGTAATTTCAGTCGGTAGAGTGTTTGTCCACTGATCCAAAGGTTGGCGGTTCAAATCTTGGTCTCGACATAAACATCATTGGTTGCTGTCGTTGTGTCCTTGGGCAAGACACTTAATCCACCTCACCCCCAGTGTCTGCGTACACTGGTGTATGAATGTGTGTGTGAATGGGTGAGTGGTTCCTTGATGTAAAGCGCTTTGAGTGACTTGAAGGTGGAAAAGCGCTATATAAAAATATAATCAAAACAACTATTGTGATATTAACGATTCTGAATATATCTCCGAACTCTAACAGGGACTTTGACATATTGCAATAAATGTCTTTCTGTTATATGAGCACAGCCTTAGATGGACCCACTATCGTTTTCTAATTCACTTGATTTCTAACGGCCAACCCATGCCAACGACCAACAGCCAAAAACGCAGAAAAGCCACTCTACAAAATCTGCCAGTGACGTGTGGCATCTTGCCCAAAAAGACGTTTTCTGTTCATGCCGCTGGCTTCCTTGGCATTGATAACAAGAGCAATCAATTATGGTAATGTGACGAGTAAGGAGAGCGGTTAACACATGGTTGGCTTGTTGCGTGAATGTACCGGAGAGCATCGTTTCTATTGGGTGAGATGGAAGGGTTAATGTGCGATGGGAGCCAATGGGAAAAGCCTGTTTGTGAATGGAAGGACACAGAGTAAAGCAAGTGATTACCACCTGATTATGTCGTCAATGAGGCATGAATAGAATGTGCAAGAGCATGGCATTGTCATCGATCATCGCCTAAATATGCCATATGCTCTTAGCTCTAGGCTAGTCACGATAACACATTTTCAAATGCAGTATACACGATAAACGATAATATTGAAACCAGAATTATCAGTCAAAAACTATTTTAAATGTACAATATGGTTTAAAAAAATGAGCTAACAGAACGCAACACTTACGTAGTTAGTTTGTATCTATAATGATGCTGTTTCTTCAGCTCAGATCTCATCATAGAACAGAAAAATAACCAAATATTTTCCCACTAGTGCAAAGCAAATATACTCACTATAAATATTGACCCACAAAAATAATTGTTCCATCTGTCACGTATTGAATGATAAGTTGATATAGTATTCAACGTTCAACATGTTGTTAGCTCTAGCCCAGGGTAACAAACTCCGAGAAACATCTATGCGAATGAAACAAGTTAACCAAAACCAACTCTTTTTCAACAGCTAAAATAACCTTTTTTTTATTGTACTTTCTACTGATCCAGACGGACTTATGAAGAATTCCTAAAACGGCAACAGAACACTCTGGGAATGAATCAGAGAAGCAAAAAACTCCTATTGAGCGAATATAAAACATAGATGCCATTCACTTTGAACAAGAGCTCCTGATTGGCGCTGTTGGCAGGATCTGCAGTCAAAATAAACACAGAACTGAAAAAGCTAATATCTGTGCATGTTGATGTATGGTATGGTACTGTAGGATGAAATGTAGTGATATGAAGTAATGCGAGTTTCCATGGGGTTAACTGGAAAGGCAGACGGAAAGTGGGCTTGTTCATTTACGATAATATGCACACTTGTATTAACATATATATTATTATACGTATATTCTGTTATATTTTAGCTCTACGTACCACATGTACCATTTGCAGTAGTCAATAAAATATGGCTTAAAGGTCCTATATTACACAAAATTGACTCTTGTGAAGTTATAATGTTGTTACCTCATCAAAAACATACCCAGAGTTGTGTTTTGTTTCATTTACACATGTTTGAGTGTGTTAAACATGTGTGAATGAAACAAAACACAACTCCAGATATGTTTTTGATGAGGAAACAATATTATAACATAGATCAGAAAATAGCATAATACGGGCCCTTTTAAGATAGCAGATTAAAAAACAGGTAATCTTCCCTTCCCATCTTCCCTGTCATCTAAACCACTTCATCCAAATAAATATTTTGACATTTAACGTTTCGGATGATGTAAGCAGCATGTTTTAATAGAGTTTAAGTGGCTGCGAGTTGTAATATCGAGAAGAGGCTGGTTCTTTTTCACCTCCTCCCACTGCACAATGTGAGCTGAGATCAGCGATTGTGCCACGCAACATCTGTGATGGGCACTTCTCTTACAATACAGGCGGCTTTGATATCGCTGACCTGTATTTGTGGAGCTGAGAATGTGCTAAAACTGTGTGGAGCACGAAAACAAACTTCAAATTCACTGCCAGGATTGAACTCTTGTCTGAAAATAGGTTAAGCATCAATAAATCACAGAGAGATGAGTGATTTTCATCTAATTGTTTGGAAAACTGGAGCCCACACACCCAGCGCACATCAATAAAACATGGCCTTTTATAAAATATGCATAAATACACACACTATTCATTGTGCTATTGACAAAGCCTGAGAGAGAGAGCCAATGCTTTAGAGCAGCTGGCAAGTCTTGTTTAGCAAAGTACAATTCATTTGAGCAAGTACAAAGCTGTGTATCACTTATTTAAAACTACTGTAACCATCCAACCTTAACTGACAAAGGTAAGTAAAAATCCAAAAATCTTTACACTACGACTTTTATCATAGCTGATCTATGTTCTAAATTGGGCGACAGTAGCTCAGTTGGTAGAGTATTCATCCCCTGATCCAAAGGTTGGCAGTTAAAATCCCGCTCTCGACGTAAACATCATTGGTTGAACGGTCAGATCCACTGACCCACGGGTTGGCGGTGTGATTCCAGCTCCCATAGATGACTGCTGTTGTTGTGTCCTTGGGCAAGACTCATAACCCACCTCGCCCCCAGTGTCTGCGTACACGGGTGTGTGAATCTGTGTGTGAATGGGTGAGTGGTTCCTTGATATAAAGCGCTTTGAGAGCCTTGAAGGTGGAAAAGCGCAAGTCTTATTTAGCAAAGTACAATTCATTTGAGCAAGTACAAAGCTGTGTATCACTTATTTAAAGCTACTGTAGGCATCCAACCTTAACTGGCAAAGGTAAGTAAAAATCCAAAAATCTCTCACTCTTGTTCCTCTCTCGAACATAGACATCGCAGTGTGACAAATCCACATTGGTCACACACAATACCAACCCCATAGTCATTGTTAGGAGGGATCGGCACATCGAACGCTCCACAAATACAAGCCACCAACTGCCTGGCCCCGGTCGTACTGAAGAGATTTAGCTGTCACAAAGGTAGTCACAGTGTAATTCACCGCCAACAACATGTCAGGAATGTGTTAACACCAGTGGATACGTGCTCGTGTTGGACAGAAATGGTAGGAATTAAGCTTAAAAGTCCTATATTACACAAAATTGAGTCTTGTGAGCTTTAAGCCACGTTATAATGTTGTTGCCTTCTCAAAAATAGACCCAGAGTTGTGTTTTTGTTTCATTCACACATGTTTGAGTAATCCCGCGTGATTTGTCTGTCTACATCTCCAAAGCTCAAAATGCTCTGTTCCACATGTCATGTCTGAGTAATCCCGCGTGATTAGTCTGTCTACATCTCCAAAGCTCAAAATGCTCTGTTCCACCATGTCATGTCACAAAGTGGTAGTTTTCAAGTTAACAGCTGCCTTTTACATTTAGTTCAGTAGAGATGGGCAATTCCAGGGGTGAAATTATCCAAATGATTCTAGCGGAGGTGTGTGGAGTTTAAAAACACAACGGAGCACTTCCTGTATTACCTCATGTCGTCACAAGGTGGAACTCAGTGTTTTCTGTTTGAGAGAAGAACTCAGCCTAAATATGCAGGGTCTGTGTGTTAAACATGTGCGAGTGAATCAAAACACAACTCCAGGTCTGTTTGTGATGAGGAAACATTAGAACGTAGATCAGAAAATAGCGTAATATGGGCCCTTTAAACCAGCATGCGTCTCCAATTAATGCCTCCAGGACATATGAACGCCTAGGGGTGATGTTGTGGGATCTTGAAACGTTGAAGTATTCTGCTATTTGGCATTCAGGCTCCACGTATAATGGGATGGCAAACCATATGGCTGCAAACACAGAGGGTCACACACGAGCAACCCCACAGCACACAACCATGACTATTTGCGGTTCTATGTGAAAAGGATGACTTGCCTTGTGAATCCTATCTCTATTCATTTCTTCACAGTGTATAACCTACATTTTGGAATTGCCGAATCCCTACTCCAGGTTTTCCAAGCGCCTCTGGGAATGCTGAGAGGAGCGCAATGGGAAAACCGTTGGGAATGACTGGGTGTTGGCAGTCGGGGATCGCTGGATGTGGTTAGCTTGGCCTTGCATCTCCTCTCCTCAGCTTGTGAAAGGAATAATGACCAGCGGCACTTTGTTTAATGACAAATCCACCAGTGAAACCCAATGTGCAATTTCTGGTTCCTCGGTCTTAATTACAAGCGTTTGACTGGATCTGTTGGCAAAAGGCAATATACTGAGGCAACGCTGACCACTTTGCGCCCCCTCCCTTAACCTGATAAAAGCTACTGTAACTGCGTAAAGAGGAGGGTAGAGGAAAAGTAGCAGGCTGTAAACAGGGAAACCACTCCAGGCGTGTTGGCACCACGCCGTGTGAATGAGAATTTTACGGACACGGAAAGACAGAAAGTAGCACGCGGGGAGTTGCTTGTAATTAGTCCACGTGTAATTCAGTACACCAACACGGGGAATATTATCCGCATCCAGTCAAAACACATTTAAAGCGGCTTAAGTAGACCTTACCAAGTGCGTATACTGAACAAATAAGATGATGCATGTACCACTACCACTTTTCGCTTGATTTGAGAACTAGACCCTGCTCAGAATTCATGTTATGTGAATGAAATGGCTCGTGTTATTTTACCCATATGCAAATGTACTTGTTCTGAATTATATCTCCTTTTTTCATCATTAAAATTAGCAACGGACTGACTGACACTTCTTTATTCCGGATGCACCACAAGACGGATTACGCACAGAATCTAGTCTGTTTATATCGCTTGAATACCCCAATACTACAGTTTATTAGAAAAACAAACAACTAAACCTCTCTGTTTTAAATGTTTAATTCATACAAACGCAAAACAACTGGTGGAATAAGCTGAAGTTGGCAGTGAGAAGCCCCGGGAAGCGTGTGCACTTGTCGCCCGGCAGCTTCGCAGAAAACAAGCCCCGGAGGCTGGAGAGCGAGACAGCCAAAGTTTGAAATAAACAAAGAAATCTTACCTTCAGCTCATGAATGGGTGTTCCGCGGAGTGTTGTACTGCTCTGTCCCTTAGTAATCCATGAGATACCGCTCTCAAAGCAGTCCAAAACGGGTCTTGGGATAACAACACGAGCGCTACTTTTCTCTTGCGCTTCTTCTTTTTGTTACATGCCGCGCTCAAATCTCGCCTTCCCAAATAGAAATATCCATCCAATATCCACACTTTGGAGGGTAAAAATGCTTTCAAAGTCCTCGTGGGCAAAGTGAAGAGAGCGGAGTCCCAGAACTAGCTTCGCGGAGCTGAACAGTGCTTTCCACAAAAGCCTACGGTCATCATCCTATTTGGAGATGAAGCTTCTTAGCACTAGACTGGAGCGCTGCGCCGCGAGCCCAGCTGTCACCCACCCGCTACACACACATACACACGCTGACTGGGAGGAGCTTCGGCGGAGGAACGGGAGCTATTGTGTCAATGAGAGCCAGTTAAGAACAACTGTATATCTATTTTTACGCAGCGGCATTTCATAAGAATGCTTGGAGGAGACGGAGAAAGTGTGCGCTATTAATACACGTGAGGAAGTTGGTGACATTTTCCATAATGTTAAGTGATTGTGGTTCAAACAATCAGCGCTTGTTATCTAGATAGAGACATATGGCACCTGCGTGTCCAAACGCTGCTCTTTACGCACACATGAGGCAGATCGGTATGCGCGCTCCGTTTCAAAGTTTCCCTTGACCATTATCTTCTTAGAAGCCCGGCACCCCTCTGTCCCTCCCTCCTTCTCGGGTGGTCCCACGGTGGTATGCGCGCACGCGCACGCTCAGCGTTCATTGAGGCTTTACAAATGACCTGTCATTTAAGAAGCGGCCCTGTTATCATCGACACAGTGCTCCCATAGTAATAAGAGTTCAAAAGTTTAAAGATAGCGCGCAAATTCTTGTGTAAACATGCTGTAGGTGTAGGTTAGAGTTCAGTTAATCCAAAAATAACAGACATCGACATTTCAAAAAATATATTGTGGGATTAGACAGTAAGCCTATGGGCACTGGTACCACTAGAGGGAGTCCTCCACTGGAGCCATGAGCGATGGAGTTTTCACTGGTTTAGGGTTCGCCTTTGTGATGAAAACATATGGCAGAGGTTATTTTACAAGGTTTCTATTCTGTGCAAAGAACCGTGAAATTTAATTTTAAGTTCCCCGATTTTTCCCATGTATTTGAGCTAAATGTGTCTTGCCCCATTAGAGAAATATTGTATAAGCAGCTCTTGAGGTCAAAATAAGTCTGCTGCGTGCTGTCTGCATCTAATTATAAAGCATGTTATTGTCCGTTAATCTGGATGTGCTTACTTTAGCATCACAGCAAAACTCCACTCTGGTCTCTGAGAGCTGTGAAACTCATCACGGTGAATAATTAGGATGTTCAGAATGTAAGGTAAGTGAGGAATAACTTTGGACCACTGCAATGAACTTGTTCTTATTCTGCCCTCTTCTCTTTTAACGTGAATGTTATGATGATTATTTATGATTTGATTTGTTTGCATTGTGATTTTAGGGACTATGTCTGTCGGCTGGCCTGGGAACGCCTTGGGTTCCCACCAGAGGAGCTGGAGGAAGTGTCTGGGGTGAGGGAAGTCTGGAAGTCCCTGCTTACACTGCTGCCACCGCGACCCGGCCCCGGATAAGCGGAAGAAAACGGATGGATGTCTGATTTTAATGCCTTTCTTATTCTGTAAAGCACTTTGAATTACTTTGTGTGGAGTTGTGCTGTACAAACACACTCGCCTGCCTAGCTCTCTTTTTCACGTTTTTTTGTAAAAATCAGGCTGAGCTCCTGGAGGCGCTGTGTAGTTGGTAATTGTCTCAGATTTGCAAACATGCCACCTCACAACGCAAAGAGCCACAGTCTTCTTGGAGTTTATTAAAAGTGTGATCGCAGCTCCACTCTTCCATTTTCACACAGGTGATTCACTTAATTAAAACAACAGGTACAAAGTCTAAGGGTACAACACAGCAGGAAGTGAACGAGGCAGCACCGTGCTCTGGCATTTATCTATTCAATATCTGACCAAACTTCTTCCTTAGTGTTGTTGATTTTCAAAAGTATACATCCAGTCACAAGATGAGAACAGATATGACGACAGGAGCTAAATATTTTGCCAATGTGTTTCCAGTTTAAATAGTGAAATAGCAGTTCCTTGTACAAAGCTGTTTCTGTGTTATGTCTTACTCAGAAGAGGTGCTCACTTTAATCTCTCCTGACAAGAACAGCTGTTATTACAAACCCTCTGTCCTCTTCAACCTCTGCAACTGGATCCAGAGCCTGTTCCTAGTGTCCTACATGCATTTCCTCCATTTGCAGTGAAACATATAGATTTCAGCGCAATAATACGTTTTCCTGTGAATTTAGGAGTTTGTGACGGGGCTATAGCTGTGTTCAGTGACTGGCAGAAGATGGTTGAGCTAACCGTAATATAGTGAGATTCAAAAGTAGAACTGTTTAGCCTCAGTGTCTTTGGGGCATGGGTCAAATGTAAAGAACACATTTTCCTACAGGGACATTAAAGTGTATCTTTATCTTGTCACGAATCCATCTTGGCTGCCCCTTGTGGCCATGTATGTAATTGTTTTGAGTGTTTTTGGGTCATAGCATAGGGCCAGATTATGACAGTATTTACATAATAACACATCAACTCGACATACAACGCTCTAGTTCACACGTCAATGTGCATAAAAAGACAGGTGAAGTGTCTGGCTCAAGAACACGACAGCAACATGGCTTAGGAATAGGAATTGAACCTGCAACTTGAAAAGTTAGTGGAGTTATCCTCCGAGCTTCTGCAGCTCCCTGTGGAATCAAAGCATACGTGGAGTTGCGTTTTGTTTCATTCACACAGTTAAACACACAAAACCTGCATATTTAGACTTTTTTTTAATGGAAAACACTTTGTTCCACCTTGTGATGTCATGTGGTAATACAGGAAGTGCTCCACTGTGTTTTTAAACTCCATCATCTTCACTAATGTCATGTGGTAATACAGGAAGTGCTCCACTGTGTTTTTAAACTCCATACATCTTCACTAGAGTCATTTGTATAATTTCAGTCCTGGAATTGCCAAACTTTACTGAACTAAAGATAAAAGGTAGCTGTTAACTCGACAACTACCACTTCATGACATCACAAGGCGGAACAGAGCACTTTGAGCTTTGGAGATGCAGACTAATAAACCAGGATTACTCAAACATGTGGGAATGAAACAAAACAACAACTCAAGGTATGTTTCTGATGAGGCTACAACATTCTACCATGGCTTAAAGCTCACAAGAGTCAATTTTGCGTATTTTGGGACCTTTAATGCCATACTGTGGAACATTCTAAAACACAAGCGTCTCGTTGCCTAAAACATAACACTGCATTCGCACTGTCCATTCGTTTCTGTCAAGACATACTGAATGCGTTTCTTCATAATCTAAAATTGCCTTTAAATAATGGACAGTGTAATCTCATCAAACCACTGTCCAAGTACACTCCGGGTAAACCCATAGATCTCTATAAAGCCCACATCACCACTACTATAGCCTCTCATTATAGTTGGTAAATAGCCCCATCTTTTCCACTGTGCTGAGTCGGCTGCTCCATTGGAGACCAGCGCCATTTTTTAAAAAGTGCCACTGCTGTTGTGGCCTGGCCTGTAATAGGACCTGTACCTGTGGAATATATAGAAGCATTAAACATGACCCTAACTTATTTCAGTGGCAGCCGACAGCCCTCCAGACCAGCTCCCTCTGCTCCTAATACTGCACTCTGTTTATTCTCCCCGGTGGGTGCAAAGTGGAAAAAGAGTAAACATACAGTTATAGCAGAGATTTGTGGTTGATTGTTAAAGCGTTCCATATGCATCGCGAGGTGGGTGCGCTGTCATAACAACGCTTCTATACGGGCCTTTGTCATCTCATAATTGATAGTGGCTCTTTGGGAACAGGCAGGAAAGAAGGGATTATAATGATCTAGAACTGACTTGGGTAAACAGCTCCCGGCCTGGAAGTAGTGCTTATATCATAGTGTGAGTTTGGGGAGAAGTCGTTCATTCTCTGCAGCTGCTACGGCTGGAGTGCAGAGGGACAAAATTATGCTATATGTTATACAAAAGTGACAAAGGTACTTGAACTAAGAGTATAAGACAGTACTGTTCAGTAGTTGTATTAATTAAAGGGCTCATATTACGCTATTTTCTGATCTATGTTGTAATGCTGTTTCCTCATCACAAACAGACCTGGAGTTGTGTTTTGTTTCATTCACACATGTTTAACACACAAACCCTGCATATTTAGGCTGAGTTCTTCTCTCAAACAGAAAACGCTCTGTTCCACCTTGTGATGTCATGTGGTAATACAGGAAGTGCTCCACTGTGTTTTTAAACTCCATAAACCTTCACTAAAATGATACTTTCAGCCCATGAATTGCCAATCACTACTGTACTAATGGTAAAAGGTGCTGTAAACTACCGCTTCATGACATCACAAGGTGGAACAGAGCATTTTCAGCTATGGAGATGTAGACAGACATGTAGACAGAGTCCATTTTGTGTAATATAGGACCCTTAAAGCTGAAGTACCCAACTTTTTTCTCGTAAATCACATTAGTGTATTGTAAAAGCAAAACATTGTGGAAAAAAAATCCAGCTGCTATATGGTGTCTTGGTGTAATTAAAAAACATTTTATCTACAGCAGTCGTATAAGACAGAGCCATTTGAGTCACTATATGACACTTTGGGATGAGAACGGCTTCATTTTTACATCTGTAAAAGCAGTTGTGAGGCTGTGTTTTTGGCCAAAAATAAATGCATGTGAATACCAGAGATGTGCCAAAGGGTTTGTGAGAGCTAGGAACAAGTTTGTAATTTTCAATACCTATTTCTTCCTTTCACAGTTTGAAAATCAGGCAACACAATATTAATTTTGCATGTACACCACAGGAGTGCACTTACTAATGCTGAAAATGTTTGCAGTTTCTCGTCCATGAAGGTTGTTTTGAGTTAAACCTTGCCAGTAAGAAAGTCAAATGATTTCTATTTTGCGATCCAAACTGGGACTCAAATTTAGGCAACAATACCGCACATCTAATGATCATATATAGTCGATATTAAAAATGTATATCGCCCCCATACTCGTAAAACTTCCTCAGCTGTAGATACTGTATGCAATTGTTATTCTGTACTGTTTTAGTCATTTCAGTTTGAATCCAAACACCCAAACACTGGATTTGAGAACAGGCAGCCCTTGTGTTCCTCTCTGAGTCCCATAATGAAGACTTTAAAGTGTACATAATTTATATGAGCCACCATGTTCCACAAACAAATAATTATAGAAGCCAAAGTGGAGCGTATACACTCAAGCACTAGGGGAATGATGGAGCGTCACTGTTTAGCTTGTTGTCATTGAACAGTTTTTCCTCGTAAACACAAAGCCCATCCATCCATCCATTTTCTTACGCTTATCTGGGGCCGGGTTGCGGGGGCAGCAGTCTAATCAGGGACTCCCAGACATCCCTCACTCCAGTCACGTCCTCCAGCTCCTCTGGTGGGACCCCAAGGCGTTCCCAGGCCAGCCGAGAGACATAGGCCCTCCAGTGGGTCCTTCCCCGGGGCCTCCTCCCGTTGGGACATGCCCTCCCTAGAGAAGTATCCAGGAGGCATCCTGAACAGATGCATGAGCCTCCTCAGCTGGCCCTTCTCGACGTGGAGGAGCAGCGGCTC
>KN486965.1:16209-54399 GCA_000787095.1 Periophthalmodon schlosseri | reverse complement strand
CCTTTGGGACACAGAACCCGTCTCCTGAGCGGTGTGATGGTTGGACATTCCCATGGTGTTTATACTTGTGTATAATTGTTTGAACAGATGAATGTGGCACCTTCAGGCATCTAGAAATTGCACCAAGGATGAACCAGACTTGTGCAAGTCCACAATTCTCTTCCTGATATCTTGGCTGGTTTCTTTTTACTTTCCCATGATGTTACACAAAGAAGCAGTGTGTTTCAGTGGTGCCTTCAAATACATCCACAGGTGTGTCTCTAATGAACTCAGATGTTGTCAATAAACCTATCAGAAGCTTCCAAAGACATGACATCATCATCTGGGTTTTCCCAAATTGTTTAAAGACATAGTAATATTACTGTATGTAAACTTCTGACTTTGATGAAAGTAATGAAAAATTGTCTAAAAAATTGTCTATTGTCTTCTCTCATTATTCTGGCATTTAGCAAATAGAAATAATTTTGGTAATCCTAACTGACCTAAAACAGTAAAAGTTTAGTCTGATTTCATGTCAGACAGTGAGAAAAAAAAGCATGTGTGTCTTTTTATATAGTGTATGTAAACTTCTGGTTTCAACTGTATCTGTACTGGGGCCATTTTGTCCGAATACAGGGGGAAAAATCGGGTACAGGCCTTTTAGCGATCTTATGTTCTGTATGTAAAGAGTCAATGCCTTAAGGTTTATTTAAACAGCTTTGAGCGACTGGACTGTAAAAAGTACTTCTGTTGTATTTTTCTATGTAAAATGTATTTATATAATACCACACTGTATTTATTATTTCATTATGCCAGTTCATTTATGTGTTGTACTGTTATGAAAGCAGTGTTAGTTTAAGAGCCCTCTCAAATTTAAAGTGCATTTGACGGGTTAGACTCCCCCATTCACTAAACATAGATAACATCATTATACTTA
Organism: Periophthalmodon schlosseri; assembly: GCA_000787095.1. Classification (NCBI taxonomy): domain Eukaryota; kingdom Metazoa; phylum Chordata; class Actinopteri; order Gobiiformes; family Gobiidae; genus Periophthalmodon; species Periophthalmodon schlosseri. The sequence continues at coordinate 53,483 of KN486965.1, read as the reverse complement.
AGATCTTTACTTAATTTTGGTGAAGTTTATCATTTTGCTTTCTGGTTGTACACAGGCAGCAGATATGACAAACGTAGTGGTAATTCCATAACTGTTACCTAGCAACCATAATGTAAAAAAGTTGCCAAAACTTGTCATTTATTTTGACAATCATAAATATTGTGTAATTTAGACAACTCTTTTATTGTGCTAAATAAAATTATATGCGTAAATTGTTTGGAATTTTCAGTGTTGATGACATAGGTAGAGGGACTCAGTGCTACTTCCTGTATTTTTGTGCTTTTCTTCTCTACTTTACAAAAACTGAAGTAAAACTATGATAAATATTTACTACAAGTACTATCCCACCAAATGAAGTCATAATTAAAAAAAAAACAGATGGGTTCTAAGGAATTTATGTCATTAACAGACAAAATTCCATCCAAAATGCAGCGACAATTTATGTGAAAGGAAGGCACTATAAGTTTAAGCCCTTGTTTACAGTATGGTTACTAGGTTACAGTTATAAATTACTATAGTCCGTGTCCAACCAGGAAGTCAAATGATAAACTTCACTAAAACTAGGAAAAACTACAAAATATTTTTAGCGTAATGTAAAGTATAATTATGTTAAACCTGTCATATGCACTTTATGTTCTATCTGTATTTAAAGCTACTATTAGGTTACAAAACTATCGCGTTGTGTATCCGTTAGGGCTGCGTGATCTGACAATAGAGATGCTAAAAGTGTTACACCAGTACTGTATATTTTTACAATAGGTTTCATTTAGGGACTGCAAGTAAAAGAAATATCTAATGGGAGACCTTACAATATATTTATTTTATTGTAAAATGTTGTGCAGACCTAATTCTGTTCATTTTGTTGCCATGGCATAATAATAAACACTTGTAATTAAGCGCAATACCTTTAAATTCTGAACCTGGTTTGACAAAAGATGTAAATATTGCACTTTGACGCTATCTGAGCACTGCCATATAATGTTTACTTCATTTAAAAGGTGCACTATGTAACTTTTCTGGTGGGAAGGGTGGTCAGCCATTTTTGTTGCTTTGTGTAGAATATTCCACAGTATGGCATTAAACTTATCCAGGGCAGGGTCGCCTCTCCACAGAGCTGACCCTGTTCATGGAGAAGTTTAGTGGCATATTCTAGGCAAAGCATTAACATCTCTGTGGATACAAGCACCAAATTTTCATTTTCTTTACTTATCCAGGTATGAAAATACTCAAAACAATATTGGTGGTTTTCAGATTCTCTAACGTGATGGTGTCATAGTCCCAGATGGGGGCAAGAGACAGTTTTTCTTATTAATTACACTGTACTTTGCCTGAATTTACCTTTTGGATATTTCATGGCAAATGTGAACCCATTTCTACTGATGACTAGACTCAAGAACTCACTGTATCACAACACTAATCTGCATTTGAACAATATTAAGATTAACCGATGTTGGGTTTTTTCATGGTCCATGTGTCGATGCTGATACCAATTGTTTAGAATCCAGAACAACCAATGGCCGTTATTTTTGCTGACAATATTTTTGGGCCGATATGTAGGACCTATTTAGATTATTTTACCTGAAATTCTGCAAACTCACCCACAGCTCTTGTTTACCACAGCCTTGAGAGCTGTGCTGTCACGTTTAGTGCAATTATCACTTTGCACTAAGTGTTCAAATAAAGATTTAAGTGTATTCTTTAGGCAGCAGGTCGGCCAAAACTAAATATTGGCCTGTGCTACAGATTTAAGGCAGATAGCCGATATTCTAAAAAGTGGAAATATCAATGTGATATATCGGTCTACCTCTAATTATTATTTTCAACTGCCCCTATCTGTATTAAATGTCACTGACCTACAGAATGTTGTGAAGTCATCTGAAACACAGCAATTACTATCCAGGTGATCTGACATTGTTTTGAGTATGCCCCAGAAAAGTTACACCGTGGCCCTTTAAATGAATCCAGTTAAAGGTGCATTAAAGATGCATTGTTATGGTTTGATCAGCCTTTCCACCATGTTGTATGTAGTGTATGTAAGTGGTACTTTATATAAGAGAGCAGGTCAATAAAGCCTTTACAACAGGACCATTTACAGTGTCATGTGTAGAAAAGGAAAGATGAAAATGAGTGTGCCCCCTGCTGACAGAACATGTCCTCACAGACCCCCCAGAGATTCTTATTACACCACACCACAGGGGGCGCACAAACTCCTCCACTCACCCTCCACTCACCCGCTACGGCAAAATGAAAAGCAGAATTCATGGTAAAAACACCGTCATTATATTCAACATTCCAAACATTAACATCATAAATGACATAAATAGTTGGGTTTGAAACACTGAGGTATTTTAAAACAATTCAAATCAGTTATTAAAATGTGTATTTGCTCTGTTCACTCAGTCAAGTAGCTTATCGCTGCTGAGGGCAAAACTATTGTTAGCACGCAAAATCGTAATTCCACCAATCTGCATATTCTAGATTAAGAACTATAAGATCCCATTTCAAACAAACCTCACATTGTCAATTTAAAGGTCATTTTAGAATCCTCAAAAACATACCTGGAGTTGTGCGTTTCATTCACACACGTTTGAGTAATCCTGCATTATTAGGCTGTCTACATCTCCAAAATGCTCTGTTCCACCCTCATCATACTCAAGTTAACAGCTACCTTTTACCTTTTGTTCAGTAAAGGTTGGCAATTTCAGATCTGAAATTGTCCAAATGATTCTAGTGAAGGTGTATGGAGTGTAAAAACACAGTGGAGCGCTTCCTGTGTTACCACATGACATGGAACAGAGCGTTTTGTGTTTGAGAGAAAAACACACAGCCTAAATATGCAGGATTTGTGTGTCAAACTTGTGTGAACAAAACACAACTCTGTATGTTAGTTATGAGGAAACAACATTATAACATATTTCAGAAAACAGTGTAATATGGGCCCTTTGACAGTAACCTTTTAAAATATCATTCAATTTCAAACAAACCTCAAATTGTCAATTTAAAGAAAGACACTAAAGGCTTTTCTGGGTCACTTTGCTTTGTCAACATAAGCTGTCAAATGGATCTTTCCAAACTTCACCAAAAGATTTTTTATTTTTTTCATTTAAAACAAATTGCATACATGAAAAATGTTTTGTTGCAGCCTTTGTGTCATTTAGGATATGGGATTACTTGAACATTGAATGATATACTAACTTGAACCCAATTTGTAACAAGGCTAGATCAGCATTGGAAAGTTGCATTGTTCCTATCAGCATCTTGTCTGCAACTGTAAGTTAGAAGAAACAAAAATATAAAAATAAAAATAAAACTCAAGTAGGAATTCATATCTTCTGAGAATGACTGGACCTGAATTGTGTAACAACTTTCACTTAGATGGTAAAACTATAATAACTACTCTATTTACAGTCTTAATAAAGCATGAACAAAGATTTAATTCAAAATGAACAAATACTCCTTTAGCCATATTATAATGCCGTTACCTCCTTAAAAACCAAAGTTGTGTTTTGTTTTTTGTTTTACCTTTTGTACAGTTGAGATTCCCACAGAAAGTCTACAATATCTTCTGGGGCATTGAGGCGCAAATACTTTTCAACAAGTCTAAAGCAATAGATGTAGTGTCAAAGTTTGGCAGGGCTGCAAATGATTCAAGTGAAGGTGTATGAAGTTTAAAAACACAGTGGGGCACTTCCTGTACTGCCTTAATGACATCACAAGGTGAAACAGAGTGTTTTCAGTTTGAGAGAAGAACACATCCTAAATATGCAGGATTTGTGTGTTAAACATGTGTGAATGAAACAAAACACAACTCCAGGTATGTTTTTGATGAAGTAACAACATTATAACAGATTTTTTTAAATAGCGTAATACAGGCCCTTTAAGAATGATGGCTTACTAACTACTTAATTAAGGGGTTGTGGTTAGGAGTTAGGGTATGAATTAAGTAGTTACTGAGCCAGTTGTTCATTAGATGCTTTATTAAGGCTAATTAAGCTGTAGTTATTATAACTGCAACCAGTCTTGTGCGTGGCAGCTGAGAAGTTGTCCAAACCCAGAGGAGGACGTGTGTACAAGTCCATTTAAAGTCCATTCAAATACAGTACATGGTCTGCAAGTGGCCCCTCCTCCTGTGTTCTCCGTCCTACCACCACTTCTCAAACTGGATGCGCTCCTCGGGCAGTCCCAGCTCCTTCAGACTGGAAGACAGGGCTTGGATCATGGGTGGGGGGCCGCACACGTAACACAGGGTCCTCTGAGGGTCCACGTGGGCCTGAAGGTGCTCAGCCGTGATCCTGCCCCCTGAGGAGAGAAGAGAATCGAATCGTGATCTCATTCCTGTGACGATCTGCTGTTTCGGTTACATAGCAATATCGTGAGTGTAGCTGTGTGCTTCCAAACACTCTCCCTATTGGTCAGGCTCAGCAACGTACTGAGTGAGTGACAGGTGGATTTAACCAGTTGTAATGTTTGGGCTGTAGGCCTTTGGTTGTTTCGTTGATTAATCAGTCAATGGAGCCTTAGTTGACCAAAATTTGTAGTAGTCGACTAATAATTGCATTTCGATTATAAGGATTTATCTGGGACAACAGCAGAAAGAAGAAGTGCGTGAGTGACTGAGTTGTCTGAAAATTTGGTACTTTTTGTATTTATATGTAAATTAAACTCATGATTCACAAGTTTAGTCTGTCTTTATATAAATATATTGTTTTGAAGTATTTTTTTCTGCATAAAAGTTGTTTTTGCATGAACTCCTGTGCAGTTGTACTCTTGTGAGTGCAGTTTGGACCAGATACATAGAGATAATCGATCGGAAGGACATCGATCAAGTAATGTGTGAACTTTCAGAGGAAGCAGATGCCTTTAGCTACCTCTCCAAGGCAATGTAAAAATAGTAAGTGTACATGAATTATGATAAAATCAAAACTGTGATCTGTCTTGTGAAAAATCGTGATGGTAATTTTTTTTGCCGTATCATCCACCCCAAGAGGAAGTCCCAGAGCTGGAGCCTGGTCCTGGGCGTACTCACAGCTGGTGTAAGGCTGCAATCTGGGCTCCACGTCGCCGCCCTGCTGGGTCACGTGGAACTCACAGGAGATGGTGCTGGGGAACTCATCACGCATGTCCACTATGGAGCGCTGACAAAGAAACAACAATATTCAACTGTAGAATTATTTCACTGGCTATTTTACAAACTAATGCTACAGTCAATTACAGAAATGGTGTCAAAACAATCATTCTGCTGTTCAAACTAGTTCAGGGAAAGACAAGACAAGACAAATTGTGCTTGTGTCTGCTATATAGCTATAATCTATGACACCCATGGATCATTATGTTATAATTTGTATGTTGCTGGAAACGTGATCACAACAAAGAGTTGTGAAAAAGTTGTCGGCACCTCTGACGGATAGCTGCAGATCAAGCAAGCGAGTAGCTTTTTTTTCCATTTGTACCAAAATGACTACCATACATGACGCTGCCGAATCCAGAGTACAGATCAATGGGTGTGTGCCAGTGGCGGTGAAAACGGGAGTTGACTGGCATATGGTGTCTTGGAAATAACCAATTAAAGATTGTTCAAACATGGTTAAAAGGTCTGAAAAGTCAATTTTGCTTTAATCAAGATGAAGACTCAGTCATGTCAAATCATCAATCAAAGATGGGTCGAGTAGCCAAACACTGTACTCAAGTAGACTAATGTCATTTCAAATAATATAAATGTAATTAATTGTAGATAGTACACAGTGAATTTATTTTGACCTCAAACTCCGCCCCTGTACCTACTTTGCACTAAAAATGCCAAAAATGACTAGGAACAATAGATAACGGTTTAGTGTTTAGTTCCACTTCAAAATACTTTAGTTTAGTTAGTATCTACAACCATTGTAGGAATCAGTTGTTCGACCCTCAACTGCTTCAATCTTATACAATCTTACAAAAGTTCAAAGTTCAGGCTTTCATTGAACGATCAGTCGCTATAGTAATTATGGTGACAGGCCCGAGTATTCCTCTTGTTCTCCTGACTTGTGAGTAAAACATACCTTAAAGAGCAGTTCCTGAGTGTTCTTGGCGCTGTGGCAGATGTGTACAGTGCTGATATTAGCCTGATTTAGCCTGAGCAGGTCAGCCGTGTGCAGCAGGATAGAGTACAGAGGGTTAATGCCCACTCCCCCGCCCACCAATAACAGGTCCAGGGCGGTGTCAGAGGGGGCAGGGTCTAAAAAGAAATCTCCGCCCGCACGCACTGCCACCTGGGAGCCCACCGTGCACTGAGGAGACACAAAATGAATTTCAGGCTTTAATGGAAGTGTTGCTTGAAGTCCAGACTGATATCTGTGTATTTTTTTATACAGAGGGATATCAGTCTCATCCCCATGCACTTCGTTGCATCTCAAGCCAGAACTAAACATGACCGTCCAATCAGATTTATTTATTTCAGTGACACGTGTGAAACAAAAGAGCAAAATGACATTTCTCTCACCTCAGATTAACAGTTTAGCCTTGTTAATTCTGCAGAAATCTGCTATGTTTTTTAGTCCCCTGTGATATTTTTGAGCTTTCTTTCTTCCCCCAGAAGCAGCCAGATGAGGGAGGTATGGTATGAGGGACCATACGTGTCCCTCATTGGCAAATCCACCTGTCAATCACACCCATCTGAACTCGGGGAGACTGATGGGTGACTAGACTCACGTCTTCGTAGTACTGGAGAAGTGTGTATTCTGGATTCCAGGCAAGAAAAGGTGAGTATGAGGTTAATATTTTGTCCTTATTAGTTACTGAAGATGACCTTTATTGTCCCTGTGTGGAAATGCATCCTCTACATCCTCCAACCAGAGCCACTGGGGAGCTGGTGGAGCAGCGGGTAACCCCAGTACAGGGCTCTGGGACCTATCTCCAGATCTTAAGTGTTAGGGCTTGTTTAGGATCACCTTAGCTGGAGGTTTAGACTATTGTGCATGTTTTAAGTTGATGAGGCAAAGAAGGACCTACTAATTGCTTTTCAGTTTGTGAGGTAAGAAATTAAAACATGTCTTCTGCTACATGTTCCTCAACTGGGAAAGAATGAAAATGCTTTTCTGATTTAAAGTGCATATGACAGGTTAGACTACCCATTTTATTAAAACAGTTATTAATTATTATGAACTATAATCCTGACTTAACTAAAACTGGTTTTCTAAAGGATGGTTCTAGATTGTCATGTCCAGACAGACACTTCACTGTGATTAGTCAAAATTAGTAAAGTGATGAAGTTTAGGAACAGGGATACACTTGAGGTTATGGACAGAGTTATCGTTAAGTTAGGTTTAGGAAATGGTTCAGATTAAGATTTGGTTAATGTTAGTAGCTGTTACCTAGCAACCCTACTGTAAACTAGGGCCAAAATGCACCTAATTTACAAAATAGTAATGATTAGACAAAAAAACATATTTTGTTAAGCGAGTGTTTAAACTGTAAAAAAAAAGTGTTTCTTGTGTGTAAATTGTTCCTGTATTTTGGATGCAAGTTTGTGCACTGATGATTGATAAAATTTTCAATGTTACGCCACAAACTACCACTTAACTGATGTAAAACTATGATAAATATTTACCACAGGTACTATCCCACCAAATGAAGTAATTATTACAAATACCTGAAAACCTGCCACGTGCACTTTAAATCCTAACCAAATTAACCACTAGATGTGGCTGGGAGAGGTGAAGACTTGAGTGCTATTGCCTTGGGTAGTTCAGTTCAGACCATCAGCGACTGTCAGCTGTGAACAAAAAGTCCCAAGCAGCGCCGAAGACTTCAAACCCCAGTATCAAAGAGCCGTGTACGTGCTCCCATTGGCTGTGCGTATCCGTGGAAACAAAGTAAGAGAGGTGTAATAGTGGCACATCAGACCCGACCCCTCCTCCCCCCCTCTCTCTCTCTCCTCTGAAGTGGAGAGAACTGGTTGATATGTTTAAAGAGGAGATATGTACATAAAGACAACTACAGAGAGGGGGATGTACACACAGGCCTAGTTATTGAGAAAGAGGGCAAGACAGAAGAGAAGGAGACGAGTCGAGAGAACAAGTGAGAGAGAATGGAAAGCGTGAGGTGGAGAAAAGGAGAGGAGTTGGACAACCGCGAGAGGAAAGATCAAGAGAGAGAAAAAGAAGAAAATGAGGGGCAGAGAGAGTGAGCAGATAGTGAGAGAAGGCAGAAGAGGGACATAAGGGGGAGAAACAGAGGAGAGAAAAGAGGGACAAAGGAAGAGAGAGAAAGGCGATAGAGAGATAGCAAGAGAGGGAGAGGACAGAGGAGGAAAGAAGACAGGGATAGTAAAGGAGAGAGGACATTAAGAGGGATAGTGAGAGAAGAGAGGGAGAGAGTGAGAAAGAGGGGGTGGGTGGAAAGACACAGAGACAGAGGTACCAAAAAAGGAGAGGGAGAGTGGACAGCAGAGAGAGGGGGGATGAAAGTGAGAGAGAATGAGAGTGAGAGAAGACGGAGGAGAGGGAAAGGACGCAGAGACAGACGGACAAAAAGAGACATAGTAGATAAAGGGTTGTGTCTTTGCAGTAGCTGAGAGCCGTGTTGTGCCACAGGAAGCATTCTTGTCTCTGGAGAACTACCCCTGAAACAGCACCTCAACAAACAAACAAACAACTAAACAGGAAACATGGGAAGGGAAAAGTCTGAGATCACAAAGCCTCAGTTAAAATGGTGAAGTATTCTCTCTCTCACAGTTAAGTTTTATAGGTCAACAGCAGAGTTCAAAAGCACAGGAAGGAAGTTGTGCGTTCCATTCTCAGGCTCTGTGGGATTTTAAAAGGCGCTGTACTTGATTTTTACTGACTTAAAAACATGAAAAACAGAACTAATTCATTTTAAACGGTTTGTAATGATCCAAAGTTATTCCTCACTTGCCTTATGCACTCCAAGCATCCTCATTACTCACTGCAATGAGTTTGTAAGTGCTTTTCAGCTCACTGAAAAAAACAAAACATTATGCGCCAAAAATGCTGTTCTTTGATGCAAGATTTCCCATAGTACAAAAAGACCCCTCATTTCTACAAATGTAAAACACTACACACCTTGAAGGTCCATCTCACATTGGTTTGATTATTTTTTTCTTTGTACAATGAAACAAGCGCTTACAACAAGGTTAGTATTGGGTTTTGAGGAGTTCCATAAAGGAACTGTATATGCAACTTGTGTTTTAAAAAAGTTACTACAATCACAACTGAACCTGGGTTGTCAGTGCCTTAACCTGCAGATAGAGGACACATTCAGCTTTTCCTCATTCTCTGTATGTGGACAGGCCATGCTTCATGTGAAAGAATCTCCAGAATTCAGTCACTGAGCTGCAGAGGCTGCACTAGCACTGATTCATGATTGGCTGCAGGTGCTGGGGTTTAGGTAGTGACCATTCAGATCAGAAAGAGTCCTTTTATGTTTAAACAAACTGGACATCAGCATTGAAACTGGCAACACAAATGAGAGACTCATATGAGGCTCATTCTGCTTTCTGACTGGATAATCGCCTTGAGAACCAAAACAACCAATTATAACATAAAAACAAACCTGTCCATCATGTGTCCAATGTATATCTGGAGACACAGAGAAGTCAAGTTTAAATACAGTTCCTTTAACTATGGGTGCAAACTGTTACAATAGAAAAAGTGCACATAAGTTGTAATAATTATAATGATTATTAACTAATTATTTAGGTAATATAAGGTAATTCCCTGTGTGTCAATGGGGTCTTATTCTGGGTAGAACCTGCTAAGCCTGTAGTATATAGCTCTACAAACATGTTCTGAAATGTGCCTGTGTGTCTGATGCCCTCCCTGCGTCTCCATGGAGTCTTATTCTGTCTAAAACACTTTAACCTTGTAGTTTAGACCTCTACAAACATTTTATGAAAATGTTGTATTCATTTTGCAATTCAGATTTCTTTTCTCTCAAATGTTACTGCTCCTGGACAGGTTTAAAATGTGCACTGTGAACTGAATAATGACTTTAAAAACGTGTCACAATTTGTCAGAAAAATTGCGAGTACTTTTCCCAAATCGTCCAGGCCTTTTCCCAGATTCTCCAGTGCCAAATCTGGACCTTATTTTTCTCTGTGGAGTGAAAAAAAACACCTCCCACTCAAAAAATCACATGCCAGTCCTGGTGAGCAGATCCAACCATCTGAACAACGCCTAAAAGTACTATTCTACAGCCAGGGACGACATCACTAACTAACAAAGCAATAGTACCGTATCAACAAGTAATCCAACCATCTGAACAACGCCTAAAAGTACTATTCTACAGCCAGGGACGACATCACTAACTAACAAAGCAATAGTACCGTATTCAACAAGTACACACTTGATAAGTGGAGTAACCAATTAGAGACAAAAGACATGAGCCTAAAATGTTGGCAGAACAAGTGAAGAAGGATAGATAAATAAATAATAATAAAGATATGCACTGTGAGCAGGGTCACCTCTCTACAGATCTGACCTCCAACATAAAGAAGACATATTGTGCTTGTGTCTGCTATATAGTTATAATCTATGACTCCCACAGATCATTATGTTATAATTTGGAACTTTTAAAATCGCAATATTCATCGACTTGAAAGACACAAGTTTGCTGACTTTGGTATTAGAAAACTGCGGTGCTGTAAACGTCATCACATCAAAGAGCGGCAAAGTTGTCAGCACCTCCAATGGACAACTGCACATCACACTAGCGAGCAGTGGACCTGTACCTGATTTCAAACCATGAGTCAGGAATATGTTTTAGTTTTAACTTTTAGCACCGCCCACATAGTCCTTTTTGCCGCTATGATATTGCACCATGACACAGAAACAACTGTCTCGGATAGTGTTAGGCAGTTGGTTTCCCATGACTCTTAGTAAAAATGTCCCTGATTTGATGAAAATGGTGACCTTGTCAGTAGTTTCTGTATTACTTACCTGAGAAATTGCTATGTAAAATGAATAGATTACATTTTACAGTCTCAATTGTTTTCTTATTTGCAACATTTATGTTAAAAGGAAAAAATGTAAATCCGGTACAGGCCCTTCAACTTAATTATCTTCACAGAGATAGAGGAGTTAAATGCTGGGATCTTCTAGACAAAGCAATAACATTTCTGTGAAGACAAGCAGCACATAGTGCACCTTTAAAGAGGGGGTATAACATATCTATGGGGTATTTACTGCTAACACATAACATATTTAGATCACCATGTTACCTTTTATTGTTTGGAAAATGCTGTATTTGCAGAAAACAACATATTGAAATTTTTTATTAGTTTCAGTTTATGACGCTCTGAGTCCCCCCTCCTTTGCTTCCCAAAGTCACTCCCCCTTCAGAATGCTATAATAACACATTCTGCTAAGTAGGAGCATGGGTGACGTAGGCTTTGGCCTGAGCTTTGGATAGGATTGTACTGCTAATCATAAGGAGGGTTCGAATAGGGCTCGGGAGAGATGGCTAAATTGCATGAATGACATCTAAAACCTCTTCAGGCATGTTTTTGATGAGGGAACAATGTTATAACATGGTAGAAAGCTCTAAAAAGTTTATTTTGCATAATTCCCCTCTTTAATGATACTTAAAGAGGGGGTATTGTCCATGTCAGTGCTCAGTATTCTGAGCTCTGAGCTGTGTGTTGAGCCAGTGAGCCGGGGAAGGGGGGGTATCCATACATGCATGGACCACTATGGAACCTACCTGGTCGACTGAAGGATTACACAGGTATAAGGCCACATGGTAATATAAAAGAAAGTACAACGATTTAATATTAAATATCACATTCTACTGTCTAAATAAAGAATGTTTTTTATCATTGTGGTATCAGAATCGCTACTGACTATCGAGTCTATTCCTTAGTACCGAAATAGAGTTTGAAATTTTAGTATTGTGACAACACTAAATGTGAGCTCTGACCTGTGTGTGGAGCCAGTAAGCCGGGGGGTGCCGGGTGTACTTGACGGCCAGTTCAATGACCCCCTCCCTCTGCAACAGACCTGGGCTGGAGCACATGGAGAAGCCCCCGACAGTCTCCAAGCCTGGGATGAACAGGTCCACCCTGCACACAGGGTACACTACGTTACTGCACCATATCGGAGTTACAGGAGGGGTTGTAGGAAATAAAAAAAAACTTATTTGGTTCAGCTTATTTGCTACTACTTATTTTAAAACTGCTGTTTAGATCTGTACAAACACGTTCTCAAATGTCATTCTTATATTAGTTTGTCAGTTCTGGATGCATTTAAAATGAACTTTGAAGAGAATCCTGGTACTAAAACATGAATCGCAAATCTAATCTCAGTGCTTCTCAGAAAAATCACAATTAGACATTTTTCCCAAATCGTTCAGCCCTAATAGAATAAACAAATGGGTCATTCCATGGAATCTGCACCTTTTGTGTCCCAAAGAAATGAACATATAAACATCAAGTTTATTCTTTAAGCCATCATCACTGATATTCATTAAAAATGTTTAGTATAACCCACTACACTACTGCTGCCCCCATCCACCCAAGCCCCCTCCAAATAATGTTAAAATCTGTAAAAGACTTGGCTCACGTTTGGTTGTCCCACCTCTCCTCTGGCACCGGAGACTTTACATTCAAATACGAGGTAGTCCATGGATCTGCTACCGCCCACCTGCATATGTCCCGCCCACCCGCACAAAATTTAGTTCTCACAGTGTGATAACTCATGTTGGTTTTTCATGCTTCTTGGAGACGTTCATTTCCTGGAGACTGATCCTAACCCTAAAATTACACTCTGTAAGTTTATTAGATTATCTTTTACCAGTAGATGGCAAATGTGAAACTCACACTATCAGACAGCAGTAACACAGATAGCATCTATAGCATAGTAGTGTTATGTGAGAATACAACAGGGTCAGGTCGGCCAGTCTAATTACAAATGGTAGCTTTAAACATAGCCACTTCTTGCCTAACCATAACCTAAAATCTAACCTTAAAAAAGGTACAGAGGTGGCACGTCACCTGCATGATTCCATGGAAATAGAAGGTTAAAACCATACTTCGGAACATTCTCCATGTAGATAGATACATTTTATGCCATACTGTGGAATATTATAGCCAAAAGAACACATTTCCCAGGTGGAATATTATAGCCAAAAGAACAACATTTCCCAGGCCCTCCTCCAGACCAAATAAGAGTCAGGTTTATTTGTGTCAAGTTTGCAAGTATGCTTTTATTTTATTTTTTTTTACTAAAAAGTTATATACTGTGGCTTTAGCCTATTTTCACTCATATCCTCATAAGGGAGGCAGGTCTCCATGTTGTGAGTGTGTAGACAGATTTTTGTCACCACAATGTGATAAAAACCCACCCATCTCCTTGTGCATACTCCCAACCTTGTGCACAGTTGTCAGGAGCGTGCACAGAGTGCTCTGGGTGAGATTCTTAACAAGCATGTGTGGTTACTGTGAACAATAAGCACGGGAGTAATGGTTTCCAAATGCAGTAGCGCCCCATGAACAGGCTGTTTGACTGCCAGGACGTCCCACGGACAAACCTATGTGCACAAACAGTGGAGAGTGGAAAACGCCCACACACATCTCATCACAGGGACTGGGCAAGAAAATCCAGGCTTTCTCTAATAAGCAGGCATTTTTCATTCACTGGTATTTTAAAATCCCAATGTGAAAGGGCCAACTCGGGAATAAACCTTTTAACAATGGCACCACCCTGTGCCATTGACATGCCACTACAATATACGCAAACCTAGTAGTAGTAGCAGTAGTAGTAAAAGACCAATTAGTGTGTAGGAGTAGGAGTACCGTTACTTAAAAATAATATTCAAGAAATTAAGAGTACATTTTTTTTTGGTCACTGTCTGGCGTAACTATAGATCAACCAATATGGGTTTTCCACGGCCTATGCCCATACTGATATTTTAGAATCCAGAGCAGTTGATAGCCGATAAGCTTTGCCGATGTTTGTGGGCTGATACAGGACTGATTTTGATCATATTTTAATTTAAAATCCCTACAAACTAATTTAGTGACTATACAATCAGTAATCTGTATAATAAATCTTTTCATTCCATTTTGCTTTGTGATGTAAAAAGAGAATCATAAAAGGTTATTTGTATACATTAAATTTAAGTTATATTTTAAATTTATAACAAAAAAAACTGAAACAAAAAAGTCAGGATCTAAAAACACTGAATGAAGTATTAGTTACAAGAAGCGAGTCGTCTCTGCTTTAAAGTGCACTCACCACTGTCCGGCCTTAAAGCTGAAGTCTGCGTGCAAAGCTAACCTCACCCTCTTCACTGTGTTCGACTCATCAGTGATGCCACACACCTGAGCTGGGTACAGGGCCTGTGCACAACACACTTTAGAACACACTGACCTGTCCAGTGTCCACACACACAAGTGCATTCTAAGAGCAGAGCAGAGCCCTGTTCACACACATGGTATGGTATGGTATGCTTTTATTTGGACAGGGACAGTGCACAACAATACATTGACCTTAAAAACATGAGTGCATTATAAACAAGAGCAGAGCAGGAGAGAGGAGGGTCCTTACTGTGTGTCTGGACTGGGCTGCGGTCCTCTGCAGGTGATCCATCTGTCTCCTGTACGACATCCTCCTGTCAGTGCACACGCGTCTGTTAGCTCAGTTAGCTCTGCTAGCTCTGCTAGCTGTGTTAGCAATGTTAGCTGTTAGCCAAGTTAGTGGTGTTATTGGTTAGTGTACTGTTGTGTAGTACAACTGAGCAAGTTGAACTGAAGACCATGTGAGAGTATGAGGACACTTAAAGGGCAAAGACAATGACTCTGAGGGTAGGATGGACACAATTTGCTTTGGTTTCAAACTAAATACGGATATTTAAAACTCATGTAAATGTTGCATTGCCCATTGCACCAAAAGTAAAAGTGTCACAAAACAAGAAGCAACATAAATATAAGGAATCTAAATTATGTTTTATTGATAGAAGTAGCCATACTGAGTAGAGTTGGTTTCACCAACGTTAGACCAATCAGTGAAATTTATCTAGGCCTGGGTGATATAGTGATAAAAATCGAATTGTGATCCTATCAGAAAACAGCCCATGACTCACCTGAGAGACAGCAGTCCCTTGTGGAGGGCTCTGAGGGAGGAGCCACAGGGGGCATGGGGGGCCAGAGGGGCCAGAGTCCGAGCCAGAGAAAGGAGCACACAGGGCGCAGTCATCACCACCTCCTGGAGTCTAACATACAGAGAGATATACAAACAGAACTTACATGACAAGTGTACGCAAACATTTAAAGGACATATATTACGCTATTTTCTGATCTATGTTATAATGTTGTTTCCTCATCACAAACATGCCTTGAGTTGTGTTTTGTTACATTCACACGTTTAACACACAAATCCTGTATATTTATGTTGAGTTCTTCTCTCAAACAGAAAACATTCTGTTCCACCTTGGGATGTCATGTGGGAATACGGGAAAACTGTGTTTTTAAACTCCATGCACCTTCACTTGAATACAGGTAAAAGGTAGCTGTTAACTTGAAAACCGATTCATGACATCACAAGGAGGAACAGAGCATTTTGAACTTTGGAGATGTGGACAGACTAGCAGTAACGGGTTAAACGGCTGAATGAAACAAAGCACAACTCCAGGTATGTTTTTGATGAGGTAACATTATTACATGGCTGACATAGTGCACCTTTAAAAGTCTAAATACATTTAGGTTTTTCTCCTATTCACATTTTATTTTATTTTATAATGAATATCCAAATCAATACTTAACACATTTTGAGTTTGACTAGTAGTAGCAAGGCCAATTATTCTATTCTACTATATCTAAAATACCCCAAAATGTACAGATCAGCAATAGACATTTTACCTTTCTGTCTCAATTTAACACAGTAAAACGTTCTTATGCCAAATATGCATCTGTTTTATACATTTCCAAGTTAACATGGTTACAGCAATATCATATTCTAATGTAACGTTCATTAATAATCACAGAAACAGGAATAGATAACGCTAAAACATATATAATTTCAAAAGCAGAGGACGAACACTTAGTACAGATGACCCCTGTGTAGTTATGTCACGCTGGTTAGCTTGGATTAGCTTCAGCACTTAGCTTAGCGTTAGCTTTAGGTTGTTTTCTGACGAAATAACTCACCAAAGAGTAAATAAACGCGATGTCAGGGTAGATCCTTTAGATTTAAATTTGTGTCAGCTGTCTGGAATCTCGGACATGTTTAAACCTTATAAAGCATGCACATTTGACAGACTTGGCAGCAGAAACATGGCGGAAGAGATGACACCGGATTCCTTCTGCGAGTGTGGTGCAGGTAGTGTGAGGAGTGAGCGCCATCTGTAGGGGACTCACGAGAAGCACAGAAGACACGGAGGACGTGTACAGCATTTCCACCGTGAGGGACAGTGGAGATATATTGTGAAAATGTATTTAGTTACAGAATACTTTACTGAACAGTTGAATTAAAAATGTATTTTGTAATGTATTCCGTTACATGGGCCAATCAGAGTAGGCCTACTGTATTCTGAATACTCAGAATAATTTTAGACAAAGTTGTTGCAGAGTTGTTGTATTGTTTGTTTTGCATTAATTTATGTCTAATTAGACGATTACAAATTACACGCACATATATTGCAAGAGCTGTGTTTTCTATTTTTCTCAATAACACCATGGAGTTCAAAGCCAAAATTGCATGATGAAGTACTGCCATGTATTCCTTTGATTTTAGTAACTGTATTTTGAATACCATCAAATGAAAGAGTAACTGTACTGTGGTACAGTTACTCAAAATTTGTACTCTAAATACATACTTTTGGTACTTGTATTTAGTTCCCAACACTGATGAGTGAAAACTACTGGTGTTTGCTGCTATAAGGGAACATACTTCGTGGGTAGAGAAATAAAAAATCAGATACTAATCAATAATAAAACTAGAATCAAAACTAGATACTAGATAAACTATTTGAGCAGGTATCAATACTAAAAAGTCACATTCACAGTACAGAAATTAACCTTTCCTGAATAGCTTTAGAATGAGCTTGAGCTGTATCAGTACAAGAACACATAGACTAGTATACTCCCATAGACCACTATGGAACCCACCCAAAAGAAAGTACTATGATTTAATATTGAAAACAACATTATATTGTCTAAATAAAGGGTGTTTTTATTATCCTTCTGGTATCGGAGTTGATATTGAGTATCAAGTCTATTTCTTAGTATCGAAAATGAGTTTAAAATTTTAGTATCGTGACAACTCTAACTCATTACCATTGTTGGTATTTGTAATTTCTTTACTATTGTTTGTATCCTCTTATTATTGCAATATAAGAGTTAAGTTACACTTATCCTTAAAAGCACAGTATGTAATTTTCTGGCTGTGGCACATCACTTGCATGATTCCATCGAAGTGATGAGCCAATAGAAAGTTAAAACCATACTTCTGAACATTCTTCATAGAGAAGTTTTATGCCATACTGTGGAAGATTATAGCCAAACGAACAACATTTCCATGGAAACAAGCAGGAAGAGGCCCTCATCCAGGCCAAATAAGAGTCAGGTTTATGGAGATGCAAGCCAGCTCAATGAGCATGTTTTCTTAAGTTTTCAGAACAATAAACACAACTAAAATAAAAAACTATGGCTTTAATGGCTTTTGTGGCTCATGTTTTTATTAAAGTAACAGTACTATTACTTGAGTAAGAGTTGTGGTTATTCTTCCCACTGTGAGTAAGTCTACAAGTGACAAAAGCTTTATGTTGACAATATGAAATGATTTGAACATTTGGTTTCTTGCAATACTCCTTCAAATATGGTTTAGTTTTTCTCATTTTTGTGTCTATCCTTTGAAAATACCAGTGCATTCATGTTTAGTCCTTCCAGTTGCATTAACAATTAAGTCCTGACGGACATTAACAATTATGTCCCAACGGTTACTCTTTAAGTTATTCTTATTTGAGTGGTAGTTTTCCCAAATACCTTTTTATTTTCCTATTTAATTTCCACTACTTTGTACTTCTGCAAAGTAATATTATTTTGAAATAACGTTACTCCTGAGTACAATTCTAGGCTACTCTACCAAGCCTTGAAGTGTTGTTTGTCTGCTGCAGTTACTGGTGCAGGAGAGGGTCAGCCGCGTCACATTCCAGTCCACATTCCAGCCTCTCGTGTGGGGTAGTGTCACAGACGGTTTCAGGCGATAACCACAGCTCCTCCCAAACTTACAAAACACTTAGTCCTCCAGCTAATATGCCCCTTACAACACAACATGTCCGCCTCCAGAAAGCACCTGACCAAAGGTGTCCCAAGATGTGGTCCTGCCTGTGGGTGGTATGTGTCGTAAAAAATTGTAAAGAGAGTAAAAGAGAGCAGGTCGGCAGGGCAGAATTGTATGGTAGTGTTTATCTTTGAACTGTCAAAACCAAAATAGGTGAAATTGTTATTTTTTGCTAAGGACAAGATTGTGGATACAACCAGTGACGGTGAGGAACTCAGTCACACAGGAGGAGCTCAGAGCAGACCCACTGCTCCTCCACATGGAGAGGAGCCAACTGAGGTGGCTCAGGCATCTGTTCTGGATGCCTCTTGGATGCCTCCTGGGGGAGGTGTTCTAGACATAGCCCACCGGGAGGGGGTCCCAGGTAAGACCCAGGACACACTGGAGGGACTATGTGTCTGTGTGGTCTGGGAATGCCTCGGGAGAGCTGCAGGGAGTGTGTGTGGAGAGGGCAGTCTGTTAGTCCCTACTCAGACTGCTGCCCCTGTGACCCATCTGTAAAAGGGACATAACTACATCTAGAATTGGAAAATCACAAATGACATAATAATAATACATTACACTTGTACAGCACTTTTAATGACTTTCAAAGACACTTCACAGTAAGACAAAAACTCAACTCAAATAAAACAAAAACAGGCAGCAGCAATAGTAATAGTAGTACTATAGTAGTATTTGTGCCAAGTTCAGTGCACACCCACACATAGTTCACAGACATATGTAAAAATGTGCATTTGCTATAACTGCACCGAGGCCAGTGTCCATTGTTTCAAGCTGTGAGTGGAAAAACAACAGGTGCGCACCTGTCGGACGGGCTCAGGCGGTCGAAGTGAGCGCATACACACGCAGGAGCACACAGTGATGTCACGCAGATGTCACCGCTCCTGTTTCAAAGAGTCTCCCACGGTAACCAACACTGCTCTAAATATAGACGTGAATTAAAACCAGACCTGTTTAATCCTGTTTTTAGTCCCTTAATGTGCCAGTGATTGAGTTATAATTAATGATTATGTTTTTTACAGACACGGAAGTGGCTGAAGAACAGAAAGTAGATGAGGCAGTGCTGTAGGAGACATTTTTATCATAGAAATTAAAATGTTTTCACACAGCAACTGTGGCACCTGCTGATGTTTCAGAAAATCAGAGAATGTCAATTGTCAATCAGCATGTTTCTGCTATTAATTATAATAATAGTACATTAGTCATTCACTTCACTTCAATAGTGCATTCATCATTCACTTCACACTCAGTGATGGTAAATTACTATTGTAGATGCCCTGGGACAGACAGACAGAAGTGAGGCTGCCAATGTGCGCCATTGGCTACTCCGAGCACCACCAACACTCACACACACACCACATTCATTCTGGGCAATGTCTGTGAAGTCTCTTACTTAAAGATGCAACAACAGTATGCACTAGAGCCACTGCTGCCCCCCTGCGGCACCTGGTAGCTCAGACAGCTCTGGTCACTGCAGAGCCTTTTGGAGCAACAAAGAAATGATCCTTTGTAGATATTGTGCAATCTGTTGTAATAAAGTGTATGACAAGATTGTGCTCCACTGGGACAGTGGCAGACATTATCTAGTATGAACACGTGAGGTCTTACCCGTAAAACATTGTAAATGACTATAACTACTCAAATACATTTCTATGTACAATTATGCACAATATATGTAAGTCTGACACATAATAATTGCATAATAACTAATTGCCTTAAGTATACCAAGTCACCAAGCAAATGAATCAGATCTTCAAATACAGTGTTTGTTTCTTTGTGTCTTTGGTTCATGTTGGACTGCCCTTCTTTCTGGTCTTCCCAAAAAGAATATTTCAGGTTTACAGTTACTACAAAATCCAGCAGCACGTGTTCTGACTAGGATCAGAAGGCGGGACATAATTACACTGGTTTTAAAATCACTGCATCGGCTCCCTTTGTGTTTCAGGATTGAAACACACAGGTTTTTTAAATGTCAGAACTGCTTTTATCCTATGAACCCTTGACCCTGCGCTCCTCCGGCAGCAGGCTCCCAGTCATTCCTAAAGTTAGGGCACACACTCACAGTGAGGCGTCTTTCCAGCACTATTGCCCACGTCCATGGAACAGCCAGCCAGAGGACCTCAGGGCTGCAGAGAACATTCATATTTTTAAAGTGCCCCTGACAAGTTGGACTACTCATTTTACTAAAACATACTTAAGATCACTATATTTAAGATTTTACTAAACATTTTACTTTTTTTCCTATCTCAGTCATTTTTTAGGTTTTACATTTTACTTCCTGGTTGGAAATCATAACATCACGTTAGGTAACTCCATAACTGTTACCTAGCAACCATGTTTTACACTGGACCAAAGCTCCTCCAATGTACACAGAAATTATTATTTGATAAATAAAAATATAAGAAAGCACCTTTATTCTCTCTGAGACCTCTGGGTTGGGAGGAGGCTGAGCTGCAGACACATGCCTCATGTGAAAGCTCAGAACCTCCAGAATTTATTCACTAAGTTGCAGAGGCTGCACTAGCACTAATTAATAATGCAGGGGTTTAGGTAGGGTTTAAGGTAGTGACGATTTTTAGGTTTATTTCTGGTTTTAATCCAGAACAAGAACACTTATGTCCACTGTTGTTGTAAATGTCAATAAATTAAAAGTCAGAAGTTATCAGTAAAATCATTTTTAAACTTGAACATGTTTACTTATCTGGGGACACAGATATGGAATGTTGAAAATGAAAAAATGAAAACTCTATGCACGCCTACATGAAATGGATATCCTGCTGTTTAGACTCATTGAAACATGTGGTGAAAGTGAGATCTGCTATCACAAAGTTCATCTGAAGTAGTCACTGAGGGTGTGTTCAACAGGGAAACTGATGTGGATTTTTAAGAAGCAAAATACACTCTGTCCTTGTAAAGAACATCAACTGTGACTGAGTGTGTGTGTGTGTGTGTGTGTGTGTGTGTGTGTGTGTGTGTGTGTGTGTGTGTGTGCGTGTGTATGTGACTGACTGTTTTTTCTAGCTTGAACCTGTTTTTTGACAGGACAATTAAAGTGAGAAATGTCTCAATTCTAGCTTGACTTTCAAACAGTGCTGTAGACTTAGAGTTAGCATTAGCCTGTTGTCTGAGCTGCCATTTAGCCCATGGGAGTATAATAGACCTGGAAGATGAATCAAACATGGCGTTGTATTGTTTTCAATGGCCTGTGCTCATTGATGCTAAATGCCAAAAAATAATTGTTCTTCCGCATTACTTTCTCAATACTGGCCCAAGAAACATGCAACATATGACCAGTTCTGACCAATCAGTGCAATTCAGTTAGAGTGGAGGCTCAGAGCTTGGCTAAGGTCAATCCAAGCCTCAGGGAGAGAAGCCAGAATATATTGTTGACACTTTCCTCTAGGTACTTCCTAGACGGACAAACTCCATTCAAACCACAGCTGCAAGTTAGTAATGTTGACACAGTGGACATATGTTGCTTGAAAGAAAAACTCCAGACACTTAAAAGACAAATATCCATATATATAAAGACACTGTTTCATTAATTCAAGTGTTTTTATTGGCAGGGGACCCAGTATATACTAAGGACATGATGCCTGAATTCTACATGATACTGAACAATTTGGTTAACTCTGAGAAAATGTCTTTTGCCATTGGAAAGCTCTCATCTTGGTTTATGGAACATTACAGATCTTATCAACTCAACAGCAGTTACATAGATGTTCAGCTACTGGATCCAGCGGCGTTAAACGACCACAACCCATTAACTGCATGCTATGTGGCAGGAAAATTGATGGTGTGTACATTATGGGTTCTTACAAACCTGTTTTTTTTTTTTTATTACAGTGCATAAATACACTGCACTCTGTGGGAGTTCTGGCCCAAAGCTGTGGTACTTGGAGCAGCCACTAATCAAACTCGCACCAGGACAGAGGGGGAGTGTCTTATCCAGGTCTTATCCATGTTTCACTGTGCGTGTACGTCTCGTGTTGATGACATCAGCAGAGTTCTGAGCGGAGGCGGGTTCTGGGGCGTCCCTACTGGCTGTGAGCCAACAACCAGGATTCCTCTCTCATACATACATCAGTCTCTTTCTCTCTCTCTCTCTGTCATACTTCAGTCTCTCTGTCCTGTCCCCTCTTTCTCTCCATTTCCTCTTTTTGCTCAGCCCCTCCTTTCTTTCTTTCTTTCTGTCTCTTTTTTGTCTTTCTCTTTATCTCTCTCTGACCCTCTCCTCTGCATCCTTTGCTCCATCTGACCCTCTCCTCTGCCTCCTCTGCTCCATCTCCCCTCTTCCTCTGCCTCCTCTGCTCCATCTCACCCTCTTCTCTGCCTCCTCTGCTCCATCTCACCCTCTTCTCTGCCTCCTCTGCTCCATCTCACCCTCTCCTCTGCCTCCTCTGCTCCATCTCACCCTCTTCTCTGCCTCCTCTGCTCCATCTCACCCTCTCCTCTGCATTCTCTGCTCTCTCATTCCAAGTAACCATTTCATAACCAAGTATTAGAATCAGTACAGCTTCACAGTGCACCCAGATACTGACCTGGTACAGGACCTTTCAGTTTGGATGAGAGGATGTGGTGGAATGTACAATCTCTCTCACCGAGACATTCCTCCTCTGAACACTTTCACTGAGAAGGAGGTAGAGGGAGGGAGGTAGAGGGAGGGAGGGGAAGAGAGAAGAAGAGAGAGGAGGGGAAGGCAAAGAGAGAAGAGAGGAAGAGAGGAGGAGAGAGACAGAGAGAGGGGGGGAGAGCGAGAGTGGAGGAGAGAGAGATAGAGGGAGAAGAAAGGGAGTGAGAGAAAGGAAAGAGGGAGTGAGAGAGTGGAGAGAGAAGAAAGCGACAGAGAGAGAGAAAATAGAAGAGAAAGAGAGTGGGGAGAGAGGGGGGAGAGGGAGTGAGAGAGAAGAGAAAGAAGAAAGAGAGAGAGAAGAGAGAGAGAGAGGGAGAGAGACAGACTTGCATTCCTCTGTGTTTCTGTTCACTGTGTTTCTCAAGTATTGGTATTATCACTTCATGTAGTTTATTTGGAATACACACCTCTTCCTGTGAAGTGTACTATTGTCTTGTATTCCAGGCTAAATGTGCATTTCATAAACTTCAATATTCCACTTCAGAATGAATGTGTACATTGTGAGAAAAGAGATGTGGTCAGTATATGAAAAGGACATCTGTAAAACATATCTCAGACAACAAAAAGCACATTTGAACATAATATTACAGGCCTACCTGCTTTGTCATAAGGGAATCCATATGTCCTGTCAGTATGAGCTCATGCAGACGGCTGACCATCAGAGGAAGCTACCACCATCTGTAATTATACAAAGGTTCAAGGGTCAAATAAATAAATAATGCTGTAATCAGTATGGAAGTGTGTTTTTATTCCGCTCCTACAATGTCCGTGTCCTTGCTTTGTGGATTGTAAGTTTTATAAATGTATATATTCTATAAAACTTGCATTTACACTATCAGTTAAAAGTTTGGACAAATCCTCTCATTAAATTACTACTACTAAAATTAAGTTTACTACTTTCTACATTTTAGATACATATGGAAGACATCAAATATATGGGATTATGCAAAGAAAAAAAAGTTACACAACTCAACTAAATATGTTTTATATTTTATATTAAAAGTAGCCACCCTTTGCTTAGTTGGCTGCAAACACTTGGCCTTCTTTCAATGAGGTTCATGAGTCACCTGAAACTGTTTTCACCTCACTGCTGTGCCATTTCAGTGTCAAGAAATGCCAAATGTGTGAAGTAGTGATCAAAGCAAAGGGTGAGTATTTAAAATTTTCTGTTTTTTCTGTTTCCATATGTGTCCATTCCATAGACTGTATATATAATAAAATGAAACTCGCCTCAAAATTTGCCCTATCACTGTTAGCCTTGATGAACTTCATTTGACTGGAGGAGAACACTATGGGTGAAGTCACACTCCCTCACTTCTTTATACAGTCCATGGTCCATTCATAGTTTTGATGCCTTCAGTAAGAATCTGCAGTGTAAATAGCCATGAAAATAAAGAAGAAACACACATGAAAAAGTTTGTCTGACCGTTTTAGCAGACAGGAGCGCTACTTGTTTAGAAATCTTTTGGTGTTCTTCAGTGCAGGAATCAAATGCTTTTATTTTATTTATATCAATTTAATCATTATTATTATTAGTATAATGATTGTATAATATTCAAACTTAAAAAGATATCAAATATACAGTTAATAACACTATTGTACGCTACTGTGCTATGCAATTGTGTTTTTTCATCACCTTTTGGCTATTTTTAAAATACCCTTCAGACAGACCTTTGTGGAGATCATATAGCTCTTCTAGCTAAGGTGCTATGTCAAATAAGCACCTCTCCTCTCCTTCAACTCCCCTCTTCTTCCTCTGCTGTTCTTTCTCTCCTTTTCTTCTCTTCCCTCCCTCATCCTCTCCTCTTCCTCCCCTCCTCTCCTCCTCCTCCCCTCTTCTCCTCCTCCTCCCTTCTTCCTCCCGTCCTCTTCCTCCCCTTTATCTGGAATTACATCTCAACAATAGCACGTTTTGCTATTGTTGTAGCATTGTTAGCCGCGCCTCCTTCCTGTTGCATGTTTCTAATGATAGATTTTAGCAAAGCCCTGCTTAAGCCGTTTCTTTATTGTAGTCTGCACGGTGCTGCTATGTCCAACCAGTTTGGCTCATTTGTTTTGCTAACCACAAAAGTCGAATTAGCATCAATCCCATTCCATTCTTTTGCATCACTGCTAGCTTGTTTAGCTAGCTTGTTTTGGGCGTCATTAGATTTAATGATTTGGTGCAATGACAAGTTGGGTTGGGCTGTGACACCAAATATAGTTTACAGTGTAAAGAAATCAGCACTAAAGCAGGACTAAAGCAGGACTAAGACAAGACTACACCAGGACTAATTCAGGATTAAACCAGGGTTAAAGCAGGACTAAAGTAGGTCTAAACCAGAGCAAAACAAGGACTAAACAAGACTCAGTCTGGATTAAACCAGGACTAAACTGGGATAAAAACTAACCCAGTACTTAACTATAGGGTCAAACTAGGATTAAACTAGAACTGACCATGGCTAAACTAGAGTGTTAAACCAGGGCCAAACCAGGACCAAACCAGAACTAAAGCTGGGATAAACGCTAAACCAGGACTAATCTAGGGTCAAACTAGTACTAAACCAGGACCAGAGCATTACTAAACCAGGTAAAAACTTGGGCTAAAAACAACAAATGGTAATCATCACCAGAACGAAGACTTAATCAGATCTAAACCATTTGTAACCTTTATTGCCACCACAAGGACATTTGCTGACCCATCCTTCAGTGACCTTAGCAGCCCTTGAGCAAGGCACTTCACTTACTTGACCCATTCAGATCAACTTTGTGAATGCAGAGGGTGAGTGAGTATTGGCGGTTAAGGTACTGTACTTGTAGCATAGGGAAATTTGTCCTCTGCATTTGACCCATCCTTCAATGCCGCTGGGGCACCAATCTCTGTGATCTTGAGCTAGTCTTGGTCAGGACTACCTTAGCTGGAGGATTTGAACTATTGTGCATGTTTTGGGTTGATGAAGGAAACTGGACTGAGAGGGAGAACGTGCAAACTCCCCATAGAAAGGCCCGGGTGACGTAAGACTGGGAGTTAAACCCATATTTTCTTGCTGTGAGGCGAGAGAGCAAGCCACTCAGCCACCAGCTGTATTTGATCTAATAGAGTGAATGAAAATCTGCCATATAGGCCTACTGTAGTCCAGGCCATAAGTATCCTAAATGACTGAAAAACCTGATCCAAACTAGTTCGGGACTAACATAGACTTATCAAGAATGGACTGAATAGGTCTAAGTAAAAGAGGACGATATAAGGTGTGTCTAAACAAGGACTAAACCAGGTCTAAAAGGACAAAATAAATGACATGACATGACAGGAATACCTTCAACACGAGTTAAAAACATTGTCAAAATGGGTTAAACCAACATCTCTAAACCAGGAATAAACCCTAACCCAAACCCTAACCCTAAACTAAACCGAGACCCCTCTCAAACTGGGACTGGGACCGACAGGAGGCAGTGCGCGCTCTCCCAGGTTGCTAAGGTTACCACAAGCCCCGACCAGATTCACCTGAGACGACCACGTGACACCTGGCCTGGCTCTCGTCCAATGGGGAGCGAGAACAGGTGGCTATCGAGTGAAGTTTCGAAGGCGGAACCTGCAGATCCAGTAGGGCTTTATAAATGTGTCAAATCGGACGTGGTTCAATGGGAACGCGCTGTCTAACCATCTGACAGTGACAATACCGGAACACGATGCAATTCGAGAAGACTCCAGATACGTTCGAGTGCGCGCGTAAAATAGATGCGAATATTTACTGAAGAAGTTCTGCTGTAACCACATCTCGGATTATCGCTCGGACTTCAGTTGTAGCAAAACTCTATTTTGGATCGTTTCGAGTTGCGTTTGTTTATATCCAGGTAAGCCGATTTTTTGACTCTCTCGCGTGTTTATAAGAATGACGGCTGCGTAAAAAAACTGCACGTTCTCACAACCCAAAACCAGTTTTTCAAAGCTCCATTGGCACTCGAGGGATTAGTCAGGGCGAAGTTGTGTTACCTGCTTCAAAAAGGGCCATGCATTCAGAACGTAAACAATAGCCCGTGCACCGGCTCTGCTCCTGCATATTGTTCCATCTATTGGGTACGTAACACGAGAGACGAAGGCGTTATAACTGCTTGATTACGCATTACGTTAAAAAAAAAAAAAGATTTTATTTAAGGATTTAAACCGAAATTTATATAGGTTATTTTCAGTGTCTGTCAAACTTTGGTAGGAGTCAGTTGGCTATTCATACAGGCTATTAATTATGTAATAGCATTAAATAATTGTAGCCAAAAGCAGGTCTATAGGCTAATGGGGTTTTCAATAATAAATAACAAGATACAAGTAATATGTAAGAGTAGGCCTATCCATTTATGTAACTGGCCTAAATAATAGTAATTATGAATTAGTCAAGTGTAAGCCTATAAGCTAATAGGGTTTCATAAACATAATAAACTGCAAGTAATATGCAAGAGTAACCTACTATCCTTATTGCTAATACTTAGAACTAGATTAGTGATAAAAAAAAAAAAAATAAAGAATAAAAATAAAATTATATGTTCAGATTAAAATATAGACTAAAAAGTATGTCCAGTTTATAGATGGCAGAGGCATTTGAAAATATTAGCCCAAGAGAAAAAAAAAAAGTTTAAGTCTCATAATGTCAACAAAATGTCCAAGGTTTTCACTTATAGTATACAAAAAAAATGTTTATTGTAAAGTATTGTAAGTATTGTTAGGCTGCTTCAAAATAAAATGACTTGAGTACTTGCAAAGAATATGGTATATCGTTTTAACGTAAGTAAAGTAAAGTAAAAATTTCACAATTATGACAAAATTAGCATTTCTTTTACCTTACAGGTACATAGGAGAATGGAAGGGCATCTGACACAATACAGCCTAATGCCTTCTAAGCATTGGCAGTTTAAAAATTATTAACTTGTTGTTATTATTATCTATGGTTTATGAGCGTAGACATGTTCACCCCAAACCAATTGTAAGACTAGATGTTTCAAAATCTATCTTAAGAGTAATTACAGGATTTGAAAACTGAAAAATTGCAAAAATGCTCTGTAAATATTTCTGAATTATGCGTTTGAATTACACAATGACAGATAAATATGAATTCATGTAAGGTTAAAATGTCACTTAACGACTGGCTTCTAATGAATGAACCAAAACAATCATTAGAGAGATAAACAAAAGCTTGATTATATGAAAAAATATGAAATTATTCATTTTGTGATAAATATTGAAATTTGGATTTTATTAGCTTTCTGCAGACGGCATTAAAGGTGCACTATGTAACTCTTCTGGTAGTAGGCTGTCACCATCTTGTTTTCATGGCTATACCTAGTATGAAGCTTTCTGTCTTGGATTTATTCAATTAAAGGTATTTTTATGGAACAAAAATACCTTGAAAAACATTCTTACTGTATGCGGTGTCGCCTCTCCACAAATTTCCTGCTTGTAAATAGATTTAGATTTAATGACATCCTCATGGTAGCAAGAAATGGCCCTAGAAAAGTTACATAGGGGACCATTAAATTTCCCAAATAAGTGCAGTCTTGGTG
This sequence comes from Periophthalmodon schlosseri, assembly GCA_000787095.1. NCBI lineage: Eukaryota > Metazoa > Chordata > Actinopteri > Gobiiformes > Gobiidae > Periophthalmodon > Periophthalmodon schlosseri. The sequence goes on along the minus strand of KN486965.1, from coordinate 25,046 downwards.
ATTTGATAATAGTAGCCATTCAAATAGGTTGCGTTCACATAGGGCCAAAGATATGATCTGGCTCCACAAATTGAGTTCTTTCAACTGACACATCTTTGGGGTTGAATAATGGCACCACTTTGTGAAGCTATTGTGAAAAAAAAATAAAAAATCACTTTCGGTTGCTGACAGAGAAGACGTTGAACTACCAGTTTTTGTTTCATGTGGCTAGGCCCAGTAATTACAGAGATATTAACCATAAACCAGGGATTAAGGGATTCCATGGAGTTGTGATGTCACATGAACGAGAAATTGAAATTGCAATTTTGATTATGATTCATTTCAATGTAAAAATAAGATGTGACGTATGAAATTATTTGTGCTGTAATAATAGCTTTAATATGCAGATGGTGTGGTGATTAGTCACAGTAAAGATATATAGAACATATGAGTCATTCATTTACTCTGTATTCAATAGTTAGATTTGTTTTCATTGTTAAAAGCATTTTGAATCATAGTGCAGTGTGTAAGAGGGCAAAACAAAACTAGTATGAACTCACCAGCAGTGACTCAGGGGGATGAAGAGCAGGTCATCTTTACCAGGAGGTTGGGAGTATGATTCCAATCTCATCTTAATGTAAAGTGCCAGATTAAGGTTAAAGAAAGGGTATTATGCAAATTCAACGTTTTGGAGCTTTCTTCCATGTTACATTGTTCCCTCATCAAAAACATACCTGAAGAGGTTTTGTTTGTCATCCATGTATGTTTGAGTAATCTAGCAATCTCTCCTGGGCACTATTCAAACCCTCCTTATGGTTAGCAGTACAAGCCCGCACAAGACTCAGCCCACAAGCTTACACCACCCGTGCTCCCACACAGCAGTATTTCATAAATATACAAAAGTGTGATACAAAACAATACACTACAACTTGACAAACCTGATGCGATGTGCAGTAGTTTCATTAGTGGGATGCATACTGACTGTGTTGTGATAATGCTCTGAAGGGGGGGTAACATCAGGGATGTGGAGAGCAAAGGGAGGGGATACTCAATGTCAAAAACAAAAGTGAAACTTATAAAACATGTTAATACATTGTTTTCGGAGAATATAGCATTTTCAAAACAATAAAAGGTAACATGGTGATCTAAATATGTAATGTGTTAGCATTACTCCATACCCCATAGTAGGGCTGTCGCTGTTAAAGAATTTCCTTTGCGGTAACTTTATATGCCTCAGCACTGCAATGTGCGGTGTATGCAGTATAGCACATAGGCCCATATTAATATATGTTCATTGGTGTTTTACTTGAAAAATAGCCATATCAAACAACAGCCAGGCATGAGTGACAGAAAAAGCCACTTTTTTCACTAAATGTAGTTTTAGGGACAAGTTTCGAGGATATGTGTCCTGCACTAAAACTCATGTGGGACAGAGCTTGTGGACACTTGTCAAGGTTATCAAGTGTTCAGTGCTGAGCCAAACTTTTTTAGTGCGATGACTGGATTTGCATTCAAGTCTGTTGCCCCTCCAGTAAGTAATGCATAAAGCCTGTATACCCACAGTAAACCCTCATCTGCTCAAGACTCGAGCCCTCTTACTGAAGGGACCATGGGTCTATCAAAATAACTGGATAGGGTATTGCTATCTTAGAGCTGTCTCGAGTTGTATTAGTGGCCACTCATTGGTACTACAACAAAAAAATCCCGACTGCCCGGAAAGGATTTTTCTCATAGAGCGCAGTGTAATCACAAACTGCTGGTGTTTGGCTGACAGTGCACCTACAGCTTTCACAAAGGTCGAATTTTGGGTCGATTTGTAACTATTTTCAGATCATAAACTTTTTCTCAGCTCAAAATCCCTCTGCTGTCTTAAAAAACGCTTTTTTAATTGTTGGCTTCAGCTACGCTCTATGTCCACTCTAGCTAAGCTCAAGCGCTGATTGGTTAGAGCTGTCACGTGGTACAACATGAACAAGCATGTGAGCGATGTGAATGAGCCAAACTGTTATGAACGAGCCGCAGGTTTAGGACATGGTTCAGAAGTGCCCTGGAAGCATAAACATTAGAATTTAAAATGTATTATTTATTTATTATTTCCTTGCCTCCTTGGCATCTGATATTCTCTGCTCGCTCTCGCTGCGCAGACTCTCATGAGGCTAAACTAGTGACATGCACCACTGAGCACGGCCCATTGGCTTCAATCAAGCCCCGGGGTCTAAACATGGCCGCCTATTGAAGTCAATGGGCTGTGCTCAGTGGCTTATGTTGCGAGTTTAGCCTTTAGCGGCTAGGTACATCCGGTCCTGCCCATGGACCATGTGCAGTTGAGCTACCCCCCATGAGACTTTGTCCGACAAGAGCAAGTGGAGCGGAGCGGCCGCGAAGGAGCCAAGGGAATAATAGATAAATTACAAATTATAAATTATAATGTTTAACCTTCCAGGAGCTTCTGAACCATGTTCTAAACCTGTGACTCATTCACGACAGTTTGGCTCATTCACATCGCTCACATGCTTGTTTATGTCGTACCATGTGACCGCGCTAACCAATCAGCGCTTGAGCTTATCTAAAGTGGACATAGAGCGTAGCTGAAGCTAACGATTAAAAAGCCTTTTTTAAGACAACAGACGGATTTTGAGCTAAGAAAAAGTTTATGATCTGAAAATAGGTCAAAATCGCCACAAAAGTCGACCTTTGTGAAAGTTGTAGGTGCCCTGTCAGCTGAACACGAGAAATTTGTGATTACATTGCGGTCTATGAGAAAAATCCTTCTTGGGCAGGAAGGATTTTTTTGTTATAGTAGCAATGAGTGGCCACTAATCCAGACAGATCTAAGATAGCAATACCCTATCCAGTTATTTTCATAGATCCATGGCTTCAGTGAGTGGCCATGCAGTAGCGTTTAGCTTTAGCACTGACACCAACACGGCTTTTCTTAAAGGGGCGGAGGCACCTTGTCCTCTCTCACCACTGTCCTCCAATACACATTTCCAGCGTCTCCACAGCTTACAGCTGGGTAAACATGAATTGATTTATAGTTGAATAGTAAAATTGGGCACTGTGCAAGGGGTGTCATTAAAATTGAAAATGCAGTTACCGCGGTCACTTGAGCCCTTGTGTGGTGTGATTGATCATACCGCGGTACTGCAATATTGCGGTTATGTAATACCCCCTCTTTAAGGCACATGGTATTGTCCCCACTGGAAAATTTGTCCTCTGCATTTACATCCTTCAATGCCACAGTACAGTACTTGGGGATCCATCTCCAGAGCTGGTACTTTAGCTGGACAATTTTATACTACAGTAAATATCAAGACCAACCTTGTCCAAGATGTAAAAGTAGTTTAAGTTCCTAAAAATGATGCATAATATGAACACACATTTGGTATTTATCACCTCCCAGAAAGTATACAAAACACCAGTCTTGTACTTGTTTTGGGTGGAGTTCCAGTCACCAAGTATCGGATCATTCCCATCACGGCTAGAGTCAAGATACTGGTGATGCTGAAGAGCATTCCCACGAGGCTGTGGTACAGGCAGAAACCCACCCAGACACAGAGAAACATGCAAACTCCACACAGAAAGGCCCGGGAGTTGAAACCAGAACCTTCTTGCTGTGAGGTGAGACTGCTAGCCAGTCAGCCACTGTGCCACATATGGAAGCAGAAAAGAAATTATATATTTCTCCAAACAGCGTTCATATTATTCATAATTTGATATATTGCCCAGCTCTGCAACAGTGATATGCTCTAGGTATTGTGCTTTTGTCTGTACATTTGTGTTTATGTATGTTTTCCTGCTGGTGCCTCTTGACTAGGTCATGATTGTAAATGAGAATTAGTTCTCAAACATTTTACCGGGTTAAATAAAAATTAAATGAATTATAAAGTTTGCATTAGGGCTGTACAGTTTGAATAATTTTCCTTGTCAAAACCTGCACAGGTGTGACCAGAAAGAAAACAGATTACTCATATCAGATAGAACTGTTTACATGACATTTCAATAATCTGATAACTCCAGAAATGAGACCATGATCAGATTCTTGTTGTGCATATAAACATAGCCAGTATCAAAAAACATTATTAACAAATTATATTAAGGCTGCACTTTGACAGGTTAATTTCAACAGAATAGGGCGCGGACAATTAATCGAATTTTAATCCAGATTGAGATTCAGTCCTTTCTAATGGTCAATGATCATTTTAGGTCTTTTTAATGAGGAAAAAATAGAGATTCCTGTTTTTGTCATTTCGCCTACCTCTATTATAGAAGTAACTGTAATCGTGATTAGAGCTGCAAGATTAATCACTATCGAATTTAAGGCTGCAGTTTTTGAAGTGCCATAATTCCCTCCACAAACAACAAAATATCCTGTCTTATTCTGCATAAAAACTACCTAACCCTGTAATTTAGATCTGTACAAACATGTTCTGAAATGTAATTCTTGTATTAGTTTCAGTTTTTTTGTCAATTTTCCTGGACGCGCTTAAAATTTTAACTTTGAACAGAATCATATTATTAAAACATAAATCGCTTGTCAGAAGATTTGCAATTAAATATGTTTTTCAAGTCTTTCAACTCTAATCGTGGTTTCAATGATGAGCCAATTAAGGGTGATTATGATTTTTGCCATAATAAAGGAGTCCTTTCTCTATGAGATGGCAGAGCTTCCCAGGGATATAATGATGAGAATAGGAAAGTACATTGTGGACGTCAAGCAGCTGTGATGACGTGTGTGAGTGTGCGGAATTCAGAGGAGTGTACTTGTACAGCAACTCTAGTTCATGAGTAGTACATGTCAGTGTTGATTTTGTCATGGAATTTTAATCTTAGTGTTAGTTTTAGTATTTTGAATAAATAGATTGTTAGGGTGCTTCACATTTGAATATTTACTACATTAAAATTGGGACTAAACCAGGACCAAACATGGACTAGAACAGGACAGTAAGTCCACATCAGAACTTAAATAGCCTCAATTTAGGACCAAACAATGACAAGTGTAAACGCATCCCTAGTTAACTCATTCTTTTTAGTTTTAGTCGACTTTAGTTTTATTGTTAGTCGACTAAGTCCATAATAGTTTTCAGTCAACCAGAAAATATAATTTTTAAAATTTTAACCATAATAAATATTAGAGTAGTTCTTCAGGTGTGTCATGCTTATATAAACGCTGTGAAGATTGGTGGGTGATGCTGCTGCGGATTAGAGATAAACAAAAGACTTCCTGTGTGTCTATTGCCAGCTTTCTGTCTGTACAAAAACATTTTCTGAGATGCGTTTTAAGAAATAATAACACACGTTTGACTTGCATATAATCTATAAGTGCAATGCTCTGATTGTTTTGAGCAGATGACAGTTTCAAAGCTAGTTGCTTTACTGTAAACAGGAAACAGCTCACGTGAGTGTGTTAGCTTTCACAAGTTTCAGCTTGTAGTGTGTGGCCTCTTTGCTGCAGTCTTTGTGCTCAGAGGATCATAAGATTAAAAATCTCATCTGATTCTCCTTATGTCTGTGGTCTTAACGTTTGTTCAGACATATTAAAAAATTATGTGGTGTGTAGCGGGCTCTACTTCAGTGGTACCGGTAGTTTTCCCAAATATCTTTTTATTCTTACTTGAGTAATTTCATGGGCCACTACTTTGCATTTCTACTTGAGGAATATTATTTTGAAGTAACGTTACTCTTACTTGAGGGACTTGGATCTAGTCTTCACTCATCCCTTGTATTCAGAAAAATAGCAGTACTTTATATCTAAAAATGCTTGTAGGTTTTTTAGTCACAGTCTTAATGATTACTTTTTATTTAGTTTTAGTCAACAAAAATATTAAATTGACAAAAACTATAAAATATTTTAATTGATGAAATGAACACTTGGTACTGCTGAGTTAAATAATCTGTGTACATTGTCATAAGTGTGAAGGTGAAACGTCCCTTAGAGTCCCTCCCCCCTGAGACTGAGAACAGCTCATGTATCTGTGGCTCTGTGCTACTGAAGTAATATGCACCTGAGTCACTTATGTTCAGAGGTGGGTAGAGTAGCCAGAAATTGTACTCAAGTAGGAGTAACGTTACTTCAGAATAATATTACTCAAGTAGAAGTACAAAGTAATGGTCCAAGAAATTACTCAAGTAACAAAAAAAAAAATGTATTTGAGAAAACAACCACTTAAGTAAGAGAGCACAAAACATTAAATAATGCACAAAATCTAGTATTTTCAAAGGATAGACACAAATTGAGAAAAACTACATTATATCTGAAGGAGCGGTGCTAGATAAGAAAATAATATGTAGTGGTAGTGTCATGTTCCAAATAAGTGAATAATATTTAGGCTCTTTTATGTCCAGTTCATTTCTTTTTGTGCAAAAACCTCAACCAAGACTTTTACAGGAGTGTTTTAGCATAATTCTGATGGGTTGTCATAATATTGTCTGATTATTGTCATCAGTGTTGTAGAATAACATCAATACAAGACGCAGAACCATTGGACATTTTGTCCATTCCAGTCTACTACAGTCTGGCTGTTAGGAATAGGACAAGACACAATTTCCATAAGATGAGATGAGACTTTTATTTTGTATTTATTTATAATAATAAATACATTGTGTGGTTCAGTTCACAATTTTGGCCTCACAATTTTTGATTTACTTTATTACTTACTATATTTTTGCTGTCATTGTAGCACTGCTTTTTGGAACTACAGCTTCTCAAGAGTTATAATTCAGCAACACTTAACCCTTTTTGTCCAAACCAAATGTAAAATCTCCCATGATAATTTTCCTCATGTGTGCAATTTTGTCTCATGAGATCTTGTCCCATCCCTACTGGCTATGCTTCTGTTGTAGGGAGTATTATACCTCTGATGATGTACGCCAATATTACAAGGGCTGTGCTGTCGTTGTGGGGATGGCATAGTACAGAAATGCAATTTCTCTATAAATCGAGATACTCCCAAACAATATTGAGATATTACTTTTAACTACTACGTTAACCCTGATAAAGGACTCACCAAAATGTTCCAATGCTTTTCAGTACATGTGAAAGCTCAGAACTTCCAGAATTTGCTCACTGAGCTGCAGAGGCTGCACTAGCACTGATTCATGATTAGCTGCAGGTGCTGGGCTTTAGGTAGTCAAGATTCACGTAAGCTATGCTCCATACCAAACAATATATTACAACTGCAAAAACTTTATGTGATGTGCAGTAGTTTCATTAGTGGGATGCACGACCGTGTTGTGCTGTGAGAGCATTCTGGAGGAGTGACTTACCATGCAGAGCAAGGGAAGGAGGGACTAATTAAGCATTTTAATATGTTGTTTTCGGCAAATAGAGCATTTTCAACATGGTGATCTAATTATGTGAAGTGTTTACAGTTAATACTCCATACAAGTGTAAGACCCATTCTTTAAACAACTTGCCCATCATGTTCAGTATTTTTGTAATTAAGAATAAGTCAGCATTAGTGTTGTCAGTAAAAGTTGTATCTGATTTGAACATGTCAGTTTCTTTAAATACCTTTTCCATGCTCTTGTTGTTGCTGTGTGCAGAGAGGATGACGGAGCGTGCCCCCTGGTGGAAGGCCTTTCTGCCCAAGAAGAAGAGTGGCTCCAAGGAGAGCCATCCCATCGGCCCGGACTTCGACCCCTGGGCTCCACGTCCGGACAAGCCCCGAGACTCCACCCCCTCCAAGGCCGACCCTTCTGTGACCCCAGCCGAGCCCGCCCACTTGGACAGCGACGAGCGCTACGATGACTCGCACATGGAGTCAGTGTTCAACGAGAGGACGTGCCGGAGGAACATGAACGTGAGCCGCTCTGGAAGGTTCAAGGAGAAGAGGAGGGTACGTAAGAGCCTGCCGATCCAGGACACAGGGGCCCAGGAGGAGGTGCGGTGATAGAATCCGCAACCCTGCCACCATGTGCCGAGCCAAGACTGTTTACTATGTGTACATGTGTGAAGAAGAACGGACCGATGAAGTGCGATGTAGGGACCAAATCAACCCAGCTTTGATAATGTGTGATCCGAAAAAATACGTAAAAGATTTCGATGGGTTTCAGAATGAGGGGAAATTAGAACTGTCGCCATAGCAATTTGAATGAAATATTATATTTTTTGAATGATGAAAAGTCCTCAAAATGTCATCTATAACAGGACGCTGAAACCCATGGATAGTGATGTTAAAATCCTAGTTATACAAAATTGCAATGTTTAGTTTTTTAGGAAGCTAGTCAAAAATCTGCAAAATTAGCTGATGAAAACCAAGAATTTACAGGACTGCGACCAAGAAAGAAGTGTGTTGATAGAACCAGCAAACATGCACATCCAACACTGTTTACAATGTGTTTATGAAGAAGGAAGGGTCTGACCGAGTGGCCTCCACTGGGGGTGGACGATAACAAAATCATATATGAAGTTAGGTATGACAATGAGGCAGTTAGGAAAGATTTTAAAATCATAACTCAGTACTTCTCAATTTAAAGGACACATATTATGCATTTTTTTGTAGCTTTTAACCATGTTATAACATTGTTCCTTCATCAAAAACATACCTGGAGTTGTATTTTGCTTCTTTCACGCTGATTTCAGTAATTCTCTGTAAAAAGACTATTGCATCTGAACCTCAAGGAATGCACTGTTTGAATTTTTTTGGGATTGTTGTGTCGCAGGTAAAAACCTTGCGCAGTATTTAAGTCCATAAAACATTAGCAGACTCACTGTGAGCTTTACGATTAGTTTTTTAAATTCCCTCTGCTGCCAGTTGATGGTGCCCTACGAGTGTGGGGAGCACCCAACCTGGAAAATAATGTCTTGCTCTTCACGACAGTGGTTCCCAAAGTAGGGGGGCAGGGAAGAGGGGAGG